>JANRMT010062803.1:2632172-2642744 GCA_026402145.1 Polypterus bichir lapradei | reverse complement strand
ATCTATCTATCTATCTATCTATCTATCTATCTATCTATCTATCTATCATAATGTCATTCATTCATTATCTATCTATTTATTATCCAACCCGCTATATCCTAACAACAGGGTCACAGGGGTCTGCTGGAGCCAATCCCAGCCAACACAGGGTGCAAGGCAGGAAACAAACCCCAGGCAGGGTGCCAGCCCACTGCAGGGCACACACACACACCAAGCACACACTAGGGACAACTTTAGAATCACCAATGCACCTAACCTGCATGTCTTTGGACTGTGGGAGGAAACCCAAACAGACATGGGGAGAACATGCAAACTCCACGCAGGGAGGGCCCAGGTTCGAACCTGGGTCTCCTAACTGCGAGACAGCAGCGCTACTCACTGCGCCACCGTGCCGCCCTATCTATCTATCTATCTATCTGAAATAAACATTTCATATTTTGTCCTATGACCAACAATACTGCTACTGTAGTAAAGTCAAGAAAAAGTCAATCAGTAATGCGTCCTGCTTGACTGTCCTCCCAATCAAATGAATTTTGTTTGTAACAGCGCTAGATATTTAATTTAGTCTCACTATCTCCTTAAAACAGGGATTAAAATGCCTTCATTCCAATTTGCCTGGGGGAAATAAACACTGCAAAGGGCTTGTAATGTTGATTTCCACAGAGAATTTAATCTTGGGCTGCATTTAAAACACGAGTTGAAACACGCAGCACATTTGTAGTCACTGGGATGGCGGCTAGGGGGGTTGTTAATGGTCGGTCGGGGTCTTTTCTAAACGGAGATGACTTCAGAGCGTTGTTCCACAAAAACAACACTGTTAATGAATCTTTGAAAAAAGGCAACAATTTCCCCTGAGCAATAAATTGACAAATTTCTTCTCTGTTGTTTTGGGGTGGGAGAAAAAAAAAATCAGGAAATACAAAAAAAAAAAAAAAGCCACCATGTTAATTTGAAGCTAACATGTTGTCCCTGTCAAGCTTATCTTTTGCTCTTGACTACTCAGATTTTGCCGGAGTCCAAATTGCTCCATTTAAGGTCAGTCCTGAAGAAGTCAAGCATTTCATTTTAACTTTATAGTTGCTTAAATTGAGGCTAAAAGTGGATTGTTGGAACTGCGTGGCTAACAACACCTTTTATCTAAAAAGCTCTTTATGTAGGTCTGGCTGCATCAGAGAGACATTTACAGCTGAGCAATATTTTAAGACAATATAAAAAATTTCGGATGTGAGCGTCAGTAGGCGTTGCATCCTACCAAGTTACCTGAACTATTCTGTAACATTTCAGTAACTATTTAACGCTCTGATGCTGATCTTTCTGATCATAAAATAGGTCATTATGATAGCAATTGATGAGAAGAATTCATAATTGCAGAATTACAGTATTTGAGGGCTCCTCTTGGGTGCCTCTTTCTCTTGCATGATTTGGCTCAAAAACTAATCAGCACACAGTCATCTCATAACATGCTTAAGTTTTGAGTTTGGTATTTTCCCATCCAGCCATTTTAGCTTTAGACCGCCCTCAAGAAACTCTGACACATAGACAGACACACAGCCATTATCGAGGTATCAATGTTTTCAGTATTGGGGACCCTAAAATGACAAGATCCATTGAAAACCGGAGATAGAAATTTTTGACAAATCTAAAGCTTTCACTCCTCCCCCATAGTTGATACGTTATGGTGGGGGAGGACGGCACAGTGGCACAGTAGGTAGCGCCGCTGCCTCGCAGTAAGGAGACCAGGGTTTGCATCCCTGTATGGAGTTTGCATGTTCTCCCCATGTTTGCTTGGGTTTTCTTCTGGGTGCTTCGGTGGAAAATGACTGACTGAATGACTGACTGACTGCTTTGGTTTCCTGTTATGACCAAAGACATGCGAGTTAGGTGGACTGGCGATACTAAATTGGCCCCAGTGTGTGCTTGTTGTGTGGGTGTGTTTGCCCTGTGATGGTCTGGCACCCTGTCCAGAGTTTGTTCCTTGCTTTGCACCCTGTGTTCACTGGGATAAGCTCGAGAAGACCTCCAAAACCCTGTTTAGAAAATGAAATGAAATGAAAAAAAAATATTGGTACATAGGCATAAAACAGGCATCCCATTCCTGCTACTGGACCCACTTAAGAACTCTATCTGATGGCAGCTTAGGAAGGGAGTGGGCAGCAAATCTGAAGTGAGTGTGAGTGGAAGGCAGTGCAGTGTTATTGGCCCTCCTGGCACTGAGCAGTAAGAGGAGCCTCCTGGCTGCAGACATGAAGCTTGTGTCTTCTCCTGTGAGGGCTGATGATTGTTAGTAGGACTGAGGACTATCAGCTGGTGAGGCTTTGTCCACTCCTTTCTCCCGACTCTGGTCTCTTTTTATAGGGCACCTGGATAACAAGCTTCTTCCAGCCACACTTCCGAATAAGGCCCTGATAAGATCCATGACCCCCTTGGTGGTGGCCATGGGTTCCAACAGGGTTGAGCCCTTTTGCTGCAAGACAATACACATTCCTAAGAACACCAAGGCTTGTCTGGAGAAACCGAAGTTTGAGGTATTGCCACATCCTCCTTATTTGCCAGATTTGGTACCTTGTGATTTTTGGATAACGATAAAACATCTGGGTGGTCGTCGATTCAAAACAGATAATGACGTGAAGAAAGTGGTGAACGAGCGGTTACGAGGACAAGCCAAGGTACTGAAAACTTACTATGACCGTTTTGAGGCGTTTGTCATATCTAAGATGAATACGATATTCGCGACATACAAGTTTAATGAGAGGACGCAGGGTATAAACGAGACTTTTGATCACTTTGTAACGGAGTTAAAATTGCTGCTTATGCAAACGAAGATGAGATTGTCAGGGATAGAATAGTGTTTGGCACAAACTCAGCAAAAGTGCGACAGAAACTTTTAAGTGCCGGTTCTGAGCTAACATTAAATAAAGCCGTGGACATCGCAAGGTCGCACGAGATAGCACAAGCACAGCTGAGAACCTTCGATGCATGTACTCCGAGTGGCTCACGTGAACTGACTGTGAACGCAGTACGCACACAAAAAGCAAGAGCTCCAAAGAGCGCTGAACAAAAAACACATTACACAATTGAGAAGGCAGCAAAAGAATATGAAGCGAGTGACGCATACAAGCATATTCATAAGTGCAGCTACTGCGGAAACAAAGCACACGGTGGAAAAAGTCAATGTCCAGCTAAAGGAAGACAGTGTAAAAAATGTGGTAAATTGAACCACTTCGCTAAAGTTTGCAGGACTGGGAAAGGTAAACCCGTGCATGCAGTGTGTGATGTCTCAGATAAAGAGGAAGACGAGCTGTTTATTGATGCAGTAAGAAAGGAACAACCATCTGAAGCTGAACAAGCCTTTGAGGACATATCAATAGGAAAGCAAGGTGTAAAGCTTAACTTTAAATTAAGTTCATAGACACGCTGCCGCTAAATATTCGCAGGCAAATCCACAACTTAATACCGGGAATGCCTGTTAAACATCTTAGATTCACGAGTACCGATTTGGGTAGTGAACACTTCGATGAATGAAACCTGTTATCTTTACAACGGTTGATAAACACGGAATGTAACTTGAATACAACACATCCTCCAAATACGAACCTGATTGAAAAAAATAATGATAATCAAATCCTTGATGACAGCAACACTCATAACAGTCACAAAACAATTTCATTGACAATCATGTTACGTTATTTTTAAAATGTTCCCTTTTCTTTTTCATAACTTCTTTAACATACTACTTCTCCGCTGTGAAGCATGGGTAATTTGCTAGTAAACAATAAACACAATACAATCCTTCACTCCTCCCAGCAGCTCTCACACTCCCACCCAACTCCGGCTCGGTCTGCTGGGGTTTCCCATAGTCCTTTTATATTTCATGACCCGGAAGTATTTCTTCTCTGGGTCACCATCACATCTTCCTTTATCAAACATCCCGGAAGTACTGCGGGCTTCTGTCCTTGTGACCCCGAAGCACTTCCGGGTTGACGTCCTCATAATATCCCCCTGGTTCTTGGTGAGCTCCCCCCTGGTGGCACCCACGGCACCCAACAGGGCTGAGGATACGGACTCCATGTCCCATGCGAGGAGCCATTTCCATCCAGGGGAGCTGCCATCTAGCTGTTTTCTTCCTTGGAGGGATGTCCCGACTGGACTGAAATGCTGGCTGTTCACCACAAGGTGCAAAATGAGCAAATTGGAAGAATAGATTATACCACCCCTGCAGTGGGCATTATACAAAGTTATTGTTTGTCTGTTATACCTTCACTGTTATCACTCTTTAATTTAATATTGTTTTTTGTATCAGTATGCTGCTGCTGGATCATGTGAATTTCCCCTTATTAATAAAGCTATCTATCTATCTATCTATCTATCTATCTATCTATCTATCTATCTATCTATCTATCTGTCTGTCTGTCTGTCTGTCTGTCTGTCTGTCTGTCTGTCTGTCTATCAATGGCTGCTACATGACTCATGACCCATTGTGTTGTGTCGGGTATAGTTTATAGCTGTATAGTTTATCTGTAGTTCCAGATGAGTCCCAGTCCTTCATCTCCTCACTTCCTACAGCATGTCAAGGTCAGCACATGGGGTATCTCCATTAGCTGAATGTGCCCTCCCAGGCTCTGTGCCTTCTGCTGTAATCTTAGGGATGTCCCTGCACACCAGCCCTAGTTGGTCATCAACGGTCCCCCACTCTTATCTTAAAAATGGTATCTGTCTACAGTTTGTGCTCATTTCCTCCTCAGGGCACTCTCGGCTAGCTGTCAAATTGCTATGTGATGTTCATCCAACACTGGTTGCTCATTAAAAAAAAACAAACTACAAAATAAAGGCTCACAATGAAATTGATGGTAGTTTTTTTTACCCGTCTATGAACGACTCCCCTTGTCCCACCTACTGAATTGGTAATGAAATGAGAAGCGAGTCACACCAAAGAGCTACTTCAAATACTTCACAGATGAAATGAAATAAATGAAGAGCACGCACAAGAGAGAGATGAAAGGAAGCATTTGTTTTGACAAGGCATTATTTCAAAAAGATTCTTCAATGCCACTGTTTGCAAATTTGCTTTGCAGATGAATGGACACCAAGGAGCAGAAAGCTATTCTTTGAGCAAGCCAGAGGTATGGTTCAGCAGGTCTGGCTCCAAGTGTGCGCCCACCTTTTAAACACAGCGTGGCTCTCTCTCTGGGGCCAATTAAATACCAGGGCTGCAATAAAATCTGATAGGGCTGAATGGCCTTAAAGAGCTTGTGCTGTCTAGGGTGTCAAAAATAATGTGACAAGATGCTGCTCCTAAAAACGAAAGGTAAAATAAACTGAAATTTTAAAAAAATGAAGCCGTAAAATATGAAGACATTTCCTAAATGAGTGCTTTGACTCCTGAAAGGATGTAAAGGGATCTTTTCGGTGATTTTTTTTTCTGGTCTTATTTTGATTGTTGAGATACGTATGGGAATACAATTCTTTTATCTCTTTTAAAGTACTGTGTATGGAGTTATGTTTTTTGTTTTTATTCTAATGGTGGCACAGCAGGTAGCATTCTAACCTCACATCATTGGGCTTCCTTCGGTGTGGAGTTTGTGCATTCTCTCCGTGTTCATGTTGCTCTTCTACTGGCCTTATGGCTTCCTTCCAGAGTTTGAAGACGCGCTGTTAGGTTAATTAGCGGCTCTTAATTAGCTCAGTGTGGGTGTGCCAAGTGATGAACTGAAATACAGAAGAGATGTTTCTTGTTAGCAATTACTGAGTGTAACCATCCATACAAGTCCTACAACTGAAGGCAGTATGAGTTGTCCATTCACAGGCAAAACCTGCAAATTGAATTGAAAGGACATCAATTTACAATTTGGCTTAGAGGCTAAAACTGATGATTTCTCTTGTAGTTTTTGGCAAAACATTTGTTTAAGGTATCAGTGTTACAATTTGAGCTATTTTTTTTTTGCTTTAGATAAATAATTTTTCTACTCTATAGTGGATTGTTGGAAACTTTAGATATCAGTTCAGTTCAGTTCAATTGAGGTTGTCTTTGTATGGTGTTCTTCAATGTGTGTAGGCATCAACAACAACAACAACACCAATCGATTTCTTGTATAGTCCATAATCACATCAGGAATGCCTCAATGGACTTTAACAAGCCCCGTTTCTTGACAGCCTCCTAGGTCTGACTCTCTAAGACGATTAGAAAAAATACTTGCAGGGAAAAAAATGAGAAAAATCATGGAAAGTTAATTGAGAGAGAGACCCCCTTCCAGGTAGGTTGGGCGTGGAATGGGTTACAAGAATGGGGTAAATACAACGCACAAAACAGGACACAAGTAATCCTCTTCACAGAGCTAGATGGCCAATCTATCACGGCCACTTCAGAAAAGAAGTGCAGTTGTCAAGATGCAAAGCAGAATGCAAGAACTGACTACACCTCTCACTAAACACAGAACTGCCATATACTGTATAAGGATACAGATTTGTTCAAATCTCTCTATTATAAAAGAAAATATTGAGATGAGACGAGACTATTGCCAAGAGACTTTTTCAAGTCCCGTCCTCCTATCAACCATTTCAGGTTAATGACCCACGCCCACGGTCCTCTCACCTCTCACTCGTGTGAATGCTTTTGTCAGACACAGTTCCTGCGCTCTCAGCTCTTGTAAATTTTTACGATCAAATTGGCAAATTGGTTAAATGTGTATCAATAGACTATGCTGTAACAGTTGGTGGTGATGTTGCAGAAGATGAAAATATCAACTTACAGTATCCCATAGAATATCTACAAACATTAACACCGTTCGGTTTTTCCACCGGCCTAATTACTGTTGAAAGAAACATGTATCATAATATTATTGCATAATTTATGTATGAGTGATGGGCTATGCAATAGGATAAGATTAGTTGTATTCAAAATTGGTCTAACAATTCTGACAATTCTGACAGGCGACAGGAAAGGTAATGTAGTACATCTTCTGCCGATAACATTAGGCACCAAAGGAGATCTTGATATGTCATTTATATTAAAACATTTACAGTTTCCCATTAGAATAGCTAACAAATCACAGGGGCAAACATTCGAAAAAGTTGGTTTATTTATTAGATAGAAAGAAACGATATTCACTCACGGGCAGTTATATGTTGCGTCGTCATGTCAAGTAACTCCAAACACGGAATCAAAATTCAATGTGATATTGACTTAAAAGTTAATTCCAAATATTGTTTTTACTGAAGTTTTACAGTAAAAGTGTAAATTTAAAAAAGCCAAACAGAACAAAAAAGTAAAACGCAACGAATACCTCTAATGCAACATAAAATATAATTACTTTTTTTTTTACTATGGTTAATTACTCACTGTAATGTAAAATAGGTCTATTATGCATATGTAACAATTCTCATGAAAATAACAATCTGTTTAAATTGTACGTCCACTTCCCCATATGCTAACGGCAGAACCGCGAATTGGCTAGCACGTAGCGCCCACCTGGAGGTAGGCGAGTGAAGCGGGCAGGGGGCAGAGCCCACTAGTACATCAAAAACAAAGTAGAAGCTTATTAACATAAATGAAAAACAGCAATATCTGTCCATCAGCTAATTGTAGAACCATTGACAGATTGTAGAAATGGAGTTGGACAGCATCGAGTGTTGTGTAGTGTTGGATTGGTACTGAAATGTTGACTTCGGTAACGATACACACACTGATACCAAGGAAATATACTGAAGATACACTTAGGGCAAGAGATAATAATTCTTTACATTTATATAGCGCTTTTCTCACTACTCAAAGCACTCAGCAATTGCAGGTTAGGGGCCTTGCTCAAGGGCCCAACAGAGGAGAGACCCTTTTGGCATTTACGGGATTCGAACCAGCAACCTTTCGACTGCCAGTGCAGATCCCTAGCCTCAGAGCCATTACTCCGCCTATATAGCGATAGCAAATACAGTATTATTAACTAGTCCAATAGCCGTCTTCAACAGATAGCATGGCCAGTAATTAATGAATGAGCCAGAAAAATGTGCAATTCCCGCACCACAACGATATTTAATTACGTTAAAGAATTTGTTTTTGCTTCTGACAGCTCAATGTACAATGGTGTTGGAAGACATTTTGAGGTGGCAGTATGGCCTAGAGGGCTGCTTATGAGAAAGTTTGTCTTCTCATCGGGGGACCACAGTGACACACTATGCAGTTCATTTAAACTGCCTTTGCTTCCCTTGGAAAAGGTATGCGAACATCTGCACTGAGCTTTGAAGTTGCACTTTAAGAACAGCACAATACAAAATTAGAAGATTTTCCACACACTCTGCACCGCCGACTCTCCGTGTGCCATTGAGGTACTCATTTAACCCAGCAGTTCTTCAACTGTAAAAAACAAATTCTAGTGTAAGTCTGACCGCTCACCTTAACACGCTGTTGAGCAAAGAAAGGCGCTATATGTAATCAAAAGACTCCTGCCTATGTGCCTGGCATTGACTCACTATCTGACAAAGAGTGAGGCGCTAAAACTTGTCAGAGTTCCAACAGTTCAAATCTGGAAATATTTATTGTGTGACATTTGAGTGCCTTGGGACGGTGCTCATTTTGATGGAAGCTTTATAAACACACAAAACTGCAGCTTTAGTCCTTACCTTTGACTCGCTGCATGACTCTGCTCAACTCACTCAACCTGCCAGATTGTCAAATGTTAACAATTTTTGCAAATAATTGCACTACACTTCAGTCCTTAAAAAGCTACATGAGGTGGTGTTCACTATAGAAAGGCACAACAGGAAATCGCACATTTAACTCAACATGTGACCACAAGCAATTCACCTAGTCTGTCAACAGCAGAAGAATGGAAATACTTGTGCTGTAACATTTAAGTGTCTTGTGACGGTGTCAATTTTGGGTAAGTGCTTTATAAAATCACAAGACTTCAGCTTGACACTCTCTGTGTGACACTGAGCGATTTACTTAACCTGCCACTGCTACAAATGCTACAGTACGTTAAAATAATGATCCTATATATTTGCACTTCAACAGTACTTTGGAACGGAGTTCACTATAGAAAGGCACTTTATAAAATGACAGGACTGCCAGTTCAGACGTCACCATTTACATTAAGCATGGCACTTAACTAGGGAATGACCTGTAGTAAAACAAAATGTGTGTAAACCTTTAAATGTTAGTTCTGCACTTATAGAACACCTTAGTATTGATGTCAGAATTGAAATACACTATGTTGAATTAATTTAATTAAATGTTATTGCAATTATTAGAAATGGTGATAACTGTGGGTGGTGCAGTGGTAGTGCTGCTGCCTCGCAGTTAAGAGATCTGGTTCGCTTCCCAGGTCCTCCCTGTGTGGAGTTTGCATGTTCTCCCCGTGTCTGCGTGGGTTCACTCCGGGCGCTCTGGTTTCCTCCCACAGTCCAAAGACTTAGGTGGATTGGTGATTCTAAATTGGCCCTAGTGTGTGCTGGGTGTGTTTGTGTGTGTCCTGCGGTGGGTTGGCACCCTGCCCAGGATTGGTTCCTGCCTTGTGCCCTGGGAGTGGCTCCAGCAGACCCCCGTGACCCTGTGTTTGGATTCAGCGGGTTGGATAACTGTGAAGGTTTGGGAGAGAGTTAAGTGCAGCTACCGCACACCTCTCTCTGCCAATGTGACGTAGTGTCCACATGCCTGTGTGTGTTTTTTATCCTGGTTTCTTCCCACATCTCAAGGACTCCACATTAATAATAGTAATTATTTACATTTCTCACTACTCAAAGTGCTTTACACAGTTAGTGGCAAGCCACTTCCACCACCGCCATTGTGTACAGTAGCACCCACCTGGATGATGGGACGGCAGGCATTTTGTACCAGGATGCTCACCACACATTTGCTGTTAGGTGGTGAATGGGTGGGAGACAGTTAGCCAGTTAGAGACAGGGGATGATTAGTGAGCCAGAATGACCAGGCCATGGTGGGCAACTTAGCCAGGACATCAGGATACACAAACTTCTTCATGAAGGATGCCCAGGAATGTTTATTGACCACAGAGAGTCAGGATCTCAATTTTATGTCTCAGTGCCATTTTTACAGTACAGAGTCCCCGTCACTGCACTGGGGCATTGGGGTCCACATTCAGACCTCTGGGAGAGCACCCCCTTAAAACAACCAACACCTCTTCTAGCAGCAACCCAAGCGTTTCCTAATTGGTCTCCCATCCAAGTACTGGCTGGGTTTGAACATGCTTAGCTTCAAGTGGATGACCTGTTCTGAGGCGCAGGAGGTATGTCTGTGAGCGAGCAGATACCTCGATACCAAAAAGATACAAATTTGTGATTTGTGTTTATGATGTGGGCAGATTTTTCCAGGAATATCTGTTTAACAATATTTCAATAAAAAATAACGCGTTACTGTATGTGTGTTTTCAGCATATAACTGGACAACTGACATGTGGATTATGCACCACATGGTGAGACATTTTTTTCTTCTTCTCTTTTAAGGGATTTTATTCACATCAATATATGCAGTGTTGGTCACCATCAGCTTCTATTAAATAATAAACTTCTTTTTTAGATAGATAGATAGATAGATAGATAGATAGATAGATAGATAGATAGATA
>JANRMT010062803.1:2609516-2632162 GCA_026402145.1 Polypterus bichir lapradei | reverse complement strand
ATAGATAGATAGATAGATAGATAGATAGATAGATAGATAGATAGATACTTTATTAATCCCAAGGGGAAATTCACATACTCCAGCAGCAGCATACTGATTAAGAACAATATTAAATTAAAGAGTGATAACAATGAAGGTAAAACAGACAGACAATAACTTTGTATAATGTTAACGTTTACTCCCTCGGGTGGAATTGAAGAGTCGCACAGTGTGGGAGAGGAACGATCTCCTCAGTCTGTCAGTGGAGCAGGACAGTGAGAGCAGTCTGTTGCTGAAGCTGCTCCTCTGTCTGGAGATGACACCGTTCAGTGGATGCAGTGGATTCTCCATGATTGACAGGAGTCTGCTCAGCACACTGTGCTCTGCCATGGATGTCAAACTGTCCAGCTCTGTGCCTACAATAGAGCCTGCCTTCCTCACCAGTTTGTCCAGGCATGAGGCGTCCCTCTTCTTTATGCTGCCTCCCCAGCACACCACCGCATAGAAGAGGGCACTTGCCACAACCATCTGATAGAACATCTGCAGCATCTTATTGCAGATGTTGAAGGACACCAGCCTTTTAAGGAAGTATAGTCGGCTCTGTCATTTTTTACACAGAGCATCAGTATTGGCAGTCCAGTCCAATTTATCATCCAGCCGCACTCCCAGATATTTATAGGTCTGCTCCCTCTGCACACAGTCGCCTCTGATAATCACAGCATCCATGAGGGGCCTGGTCCTCCTAAAATCCACCACCAGCTCCTTGGTTTTGCTGGTGCTTAGTTGTAAATGGTTTGAGTCGCACCATTTAACAAAGTCCTTGATTAGGTTCCTATACTCCTCCTCCTTTTTATCATCATTCTTGCAAGCAGGTCTTCCAACTTACAGGGAAAAACTTGGGGATTGGTGGCAGGATTGGCACTCCAGCCACCGTCAAACACCTCAGACTGTTCGAGTGTGGTGCTCTCGGGTCCCAATCCAGGTGGTCTGTCGTGTGGTGGGTGCGGCAGCACACTATCAGCGCATGCACCCAACAGTGCCAGTGTGCATGAAAACATGACATTAAAACATTTTCTCAGTCACCAACACAAACAACATGGGTAAGTGACCTATAACAAATATCATTTTTAGGTGTTGTATTCCTTTAAGAACTTTAAAGACTACACAGTATATAAAACCTTGAAGTTTATGTTTCAATAATCTCGGCACACTGGGGAAACTCCAAAGAAATGGAAGCTTCCAACTCCAGTATATCCCATTTCACAAATGTGATCAGGCTGATCCAAGTAATTGTTGAGCAGTAAGCTTAACATTGCATCACAGATAAATTAATGGATGCACTTATTAAGAAAACGTTTGGTCATTATCCATCAAGATGTGGTGTATTAGCATACAGGCAGCAAGGGATCAGATGGAGGGTCAGATTTCACTGATATGAAGAAGCAAAAAAAAAGCATAAGATCAGAGGGTTGCATATGATATTATTTATCGTGATTTTCAGAGAGCTTTTGATGAGGTACCACATGGGAGGTTACTAATAAAATTAAAAGATGTCAGCATTCAGGTCACTCTGTGTAGGTGGGTACAAAATTGGCTTAAACACTGGAAAAAGAGAGTTATACTGTATTTCAATATCAGTGTAGGTGATGTTAAAAGTCGGGGGCCGCTGGGATCAGTGCGTGGCCACAGCTTTTCTGTACATAATTATGATTTGGATAAAAGGGCGTTATGGTGGCGCCGTGGTAACGCTGCTGCCTTGCAGTAAGGAGAGCAGGGGTCGCATCTCAGGTCCTCTCTGTGTGGAGTCTACATGTCCTCCCCGTGTCTGCGTGGGTTTTCTCCAGGTGCTCTGGTTTCCTCCCACAGTCCAAAGACATGCAGGTTAGATGAAGTGGTGATCCTAAATTGGCCCCAGTGTGTGTTTGGTGTCTGATTGGTGTGTAGGTGTGTTTGCCCTGCCATCGATTGGTGCTCTGTCCAGGTTTTGTCCTTTGCTTTGCACCCTGGGATAGCCTCCAGCAGACCCCCCAATGACCCTGTGTAGGACTAAGCGGGTTAGTAAATGACTGACTGATTTGAATAAAAGTATATATAATATGCTGGCTGCGATGGGCTGGCACCCTGCCCGGGGTTTGTTTCCTGCCTTGCGCCCTGTGTTGGCTGGGATTGGCTCATGCGGACCCCCGTGAACCTGTAGTTAGGATATAGCGGGTTGCATAATGGATGGATGGATGGATAATATGCTGGTTAGGTTTGCAGATGATACCAAACCAGGTAGAAGGGCAGATAATGTAGAATTGACTGAATCATTACAGAGAGACCTGGTCAGAATACAGGCTGGGCAGATTTGTGGCAGATGTGTAATGTTGGCAAATGTGATTTATCACATGCAGGAAGTAGAAATGGTACATTTTTAATGGAAAATGGGAAGTTTGAGACTTGAAACTTCACCTTAAGTGGAGAATGTAGTAGTCACGGTGGACTCATCATTGTCTATATCCAGACAAAAGTGATCAAGAAGGCAAGGATGTTATTTGATGTAGCATGACGTGTTAAGAACAAATCAATGGAGGTTATGCTAAAGACATGTAACATACCATTGAGGTCTCATTTGGAGTACTTTGTACAATTTTGGTCTCCAAATTGCAAAAAAGGACATAGCCGTGCTAGAGAAAGTCCAGAGGACAATGGCAAAGCTGATTCCAGGACTGAGAGGTATGAGCTATGAGGAGGAATTAAAGGAGCAAACAGAGATGAAGTGGGGACCTGACTGAAGTGTCTACAATTATGAAGGGAATTAATGTTGTGGGTTCCCACAAAGGCTAGACAAGGGCACTTTGACTGCAATTAGGTATTGATTTGAAATACTTGGACCCACTGTCAGACCCTATGCTGGTGCAGTGGGTCCTGGGTTTCTCCGGGTGCATGACGATGCCCGACCTCATGTGGCGAGAGTATGCTGGCAGTTCCTGGAGGATGAAGGAATTGATACCATGGAGTGGCCCCCATGCTCGCTTGACCCAAATCCAATAGAACACCTCTGGGACATTATGTTTCGGCCCATCCGACATTGCCAGGTTGCACCTCAGACTGTCCAGGAGCTCAGTGATGCCCTGGTCCAGATCTGGGAGGAGATCCCCCAGGACACCATCCATCATTGTCAGGCATGCATACAAGCATGTGGGGGCCATAAAAACTACTGAGTACGATTCAGAGTTGCTGCAATGAAATTCGGCAAAATGGACTACTAGCCTGCCTGCCGCGTCATTTTTTCACTTTGATTTTCGGGATGTCTTTGAATTCAGCTCCTCTGTAGGTTGATAATTTTAATTTCCATCAAACGATGTGGCATCTTGTCGTTCCTAACACATTACCCAGTCCATATCAGCATTTGATTTTTCTCCCATGTGTTTTCAAAGTGTTCCTTTAATTTTTTTGAGCAGTTTATTTCTTCCATTTCCAGAGGCCACCTATTCCTTGTGGAGATCCTGTTTTCTATTAGATTGAATTAGTGCACGTAATGTTTATTCTTCTTTTTTACTTCCACACTGTCACAGTTGGCTGTGGCCTTCAGTAAATGGCAGCTAGAAGTAATTCATGTTTGCTGTTCATAACACCTAAGTTAAACATCATCAGACTTGTGTAGACTGTTAATATTCTATAAACATAAAAATATCAATACTCCCACTAGTTGTCCTTGCTTAAGATGTTCTTTTCTCCCCAGACACACACACACAAACACACACACACACTCACTTAACAGGAACAATTTCCATCGCTGAATATTTAAGGTAAAGTAACTGTTATTAAATGTTTATATTCATGAAACAGAAAACCCAGAGGAAAAAAAAACATTCAGTGTATCTCATATCAGAGTGTATAAACCAGCATGCAGAATAGTTTAAATGAAAATTGAAAATCCATTGTTCTTCCTTTTTTTCATTTAATTTGCCAGTGATGTTTGACATTGCCTTTTCTCAATTATAGATCTGCAGATTAAATTCTCTCACCTCCCACGCAAGCTGTATTTATTTATTTATTTATTTTTTTTTGTATGGTTAATAAACATCAGTTCATACATCCCTGAAGTCAATTGTCAGTCCTTTTTACAATTCTTTCTCTTTTTTCACCTGTTTTCAGCTTTTGTGCAAGTCTGCATTTTCTTTTTTTTTCATTTTTGTTGCTGCTAATTCAACATTCTCAGCAATTTTATGAGACGGAGAGTTGGAAAGTTATAAACGTGACAACTGGTGCTTGAACATGAAAGAAGAAAATACAGGAAAATGTATGTTGACAGAAAATAGGCGGCAGAGTGTTTTAGATTAATTGCTGACCCAATTAGAGAGTGTGCTAAACGAATGCATTCACAAAGGACACGCACATTGTGAGGGTTGATGGGCTGTGAATAAATATAATGTATCGACTCACAAAGAGGTAATATTTCAAAGCTGTGCTTAAGGATCCATCCAACTGCAAGGTGACCACACTCATTTGTACAAGAAACAGCTGTAGGGTTCGGGGTTCAAATACAGCTTTAGAGAAAAAGGGAAGGCATATTTACAATTAATACAATGTCTTAAAATGGCACACAATGTATTATACAGACTCAATTTCAAGTGGTTCTGTCTCACAGCTCCTTACTCCATGGCTGGCATTTTTTATGTCAAGTTTGCATATTGTCCCGGAGACATTACTGGTTTTTCTCAGGATATTTCACATTTCCTCCTACATCACAAGCATGTGTAAATTAGGAAAAGTGGCGACTCTAAAGGGGTCTTGTATGAGTTCATGTGAATAAGTGGCAGGCCCATGACAGACCAGAGTTGGTTTCAGCTTGTGCCTGATGATAGCATAATACGATATTCTGTGGCCCTAAATTTGGTATCATGCATTCATCGACTATGAAACCCTCTGTCAAACACGCACAAATAGGGGACAGCCAAAGGGCTCGATAGGATGTGAAAGAACAGAAGATAGCAAGTTGAAACAGAGCGCTAATGCCTTTCCTTCCTTTTCATCAACAGAAAGACGGAAGATCAAAACACTCCTACCTGCCTCAATGTTCACATCTCCACCTCCATGGCACTCACTACAGAAGACTTCTCTTCCGGTTCTACTGAATTAGCTCACTTCTGGCCTCACTACAATGACTTCAGTTCCATCTCCCCGATTCTGACGTCTTCCCTGGCTTCTACCATCAGCGTCACCTCCATTTAGCTCATTTTCTTTTTCCACCCCTGGTTGAGTGCAGTGGACTGTGTAGTGTAGCAATTGGTCTCTGTTTGGTAGGGCAGATTAACAGGGTCACCACGTGCTTTATACAGGCTAGCTGGGATCGTACCTCCCGATATACGATGAGAAACTGGTTCAACAGTAGAAAGGTTCAAATAACTGATGGACTCCAGACTTCAGACACCCACTTCACCATCACCAGGAGGTAAATCGCCGGCTACCTTATCACAGAGCTTTGCCACAGTAGAACCCCTTAATCCAAAACAGTCCATAACACATAGGCTTGAGAGGTGGCAAGAACTTGACCATAGCCCTCCCAATGAAGCTCTTCCTGCACCTCAAGAGCATCTACCCAATAGAACATCCCTCTCTAGGAAAGAATGTGTCACGCTTAACCAAGCTAGATCAAAGGTGGGCAAAACAAGGGACAACCTATTTAGATGGGACCTCACAACAAGCATTGAATGTCCCTATGGTGAGCCCACCCAAACAATGGACCACATTCTCCATGAATGTTCCCGAGGCCCTACATGCACCGATGAAGATCTTAAGGATGCTAATGACGCTGCTCTTACCTGGATACGGCAGTGGCGTGATAAGATATGATGATGAGCTCATTTTCTCCCCACTAATTGTACTTCCTGAAAACCGTCTATAAAAGCTTCAAGAAATCACTCTGTAACTATCAAATGTTTGTTTCGATTTACACTGACTTTGTTCTGAAAGACTGGAACCATCATCCAGTATACGGGGAGGCTCCCTAACCCTTGATCTGCTGTCACTGTGCTTTTATTTTATTACACCACATAATCTAGTCATTGTCGGGTATTATCCTGGCAGGATTGATGCAAGAAAGGTGCCAACCGTGATTGGGGACCTAGACCCTCACTGAGCACAACTGCACTCACAATGACACTTTCTCAAATGGAGTAGAATCACTGATTAAAAAAACACACGCGTGTTTGGAACATATCTGGAGACAAACACACACACACGGGTATGGGGAGAATGTGCAAATTCTTCTCAGACTGGGACTTGGTGTGGGGATTCAAACTGAGGAGGCTGGATCTGCATGTCAGCAGTCTTAAGGACTTCATCCTCGCGTTGCCCTCTATCTGCTTCTCAATTATCTAAATAGATTCTGAAGGGCATGGAGGTTGTCAAGCAGCAATGCGTGCAAGGAAGAAATCAACCCTGAATGGTACACCACTTCATTGCAATTTACTGTAAGAATGATTGACAATTTATCCCTGCATCTGTCTGTTTTCCTTCCGAAGAATGAAATTAGGTATGGAAAACAAGGGAACACAGAAGACCTTATCTTGGTCACATAATACAGAGAGACTCTACTGGAGGTTTCACCTTACTGCTTATAAAGTTCACTAGAAGTGAGACCATTGATGGTGGAGGGCAACACTGAAAAGACACCTACCCTCCCCATGGAGAAATGAGTTGACGATTTTAATGTCCCACTAGGTGGCACTACATATTTTGAAAGACCTTCAACAAAAGCCGTGAAGGTATCACTTGCTCAAGCCTTCCTGAAGAGTAGATAGTATTAAATATAAAAAGTTCCTGGAGTGTGTGGAAAGACTGCAGCAAATGTAAGTTATACTAACATTTCGTATTGCATATTAGCAGAAGCTTGAACCACAAATCTCGCTGTGCCCTTCTAGCCCCTCATTATGAACCTAGAGTATGGCTCATCTCTATTATCTGCAGCCCACTAGACTGCCAACCTCAGATTTCTCAGCTAATTATTGTTTCTTATTATACTTCGGGGCTTATGGCCCAATTTATGCCCTGGCTAACCAAGGCTGTTAGCAAGGGGCACCTGAAATTAATCAAAATATATTTGTTATAAAGAAGAGACAAGACAATGTTAAAAGTGTTGGTGCACCACCCTGGTGACCCAGTACAATTTGAATGCAGATGCAGTTGCATCTTTTCTGTTTAGAACTAATTTCAAAATGGCTGAACTTCCCAGTTATATCAAGAGCATCTGGCTGCAGCCACTGTAAGGTGTTGAGCTCCACAGAAAGCGGAAACACGTGACTGCCACAGTAGACGGAAAAATGCCCCTCCCCTACTATCTTAAGCTTAGGCGTGCTATTTCCCTGTTGCTGCCTTCCCCAGTGTTTTTTAAGGTTAGGATTGTTGATTGGGTAGGTCCTATATTAGTTAGTCCCATTTAGTCTTTTTAATTTTATCCTGCCTTGTACGTCCAGTTGTTCGGGTTGGCTTCATTTAGTTAAAAGAAACCGTTTTCATCGTACTCTTTTCTGGATAGGTGTTCATCCATGTGTGTTTTTAGAAGGATTTTTTAGTTTGTGGAAGAAATAGCTTTTTTAAGTTGGATCCTGTCCTGCCTCGTGTTAATTGTTGTCCGGGATGGACATTTCCGTGAACGGTTATTTTATATGCTAAAGAAAGAATATGCCCCTCCCCCACTACCTTAAGCTTAGGCATACTATTTCACTGTTGCTGCCTTCCCCAGTGTTTTTAAGGTTAGGGCTGGTGATTGGGTAGGTCCTATATTCATTCGCCTGCTGTGGAGGTCACGTGTTTCCGCTTACTGTGGAGCTCAACACCTTACAGTGGCTGCAGCCAGACCCTTCTCAGTTATAGGGTCTCCAGGCAGGAAGGGGCGGGTTCAGGGAGGGGTGTGGATAACGGAAGAGACGTCAGTGGTAGAATGGCTGTCAGTCTTCCATTCTGCAGAGGGAGGAAGAGGGAAGGCATTAGAGCACAGAGCCAGCTCCTGGTTTGGCGGGTAATTACCATCACTAGAGTCCCCTCGTGACACTGTTCTTTGTTTTCTAAAGAAGTATTTCTGCTGCTGCCCTTGATGATTGTATCCTGCTTAAGCCCTTTACCATTATCACTGAGATAACACATTAACCACTAGTTGCACACACACCGTAATCTACCAAATACGCGCATCTCCTGTAAACGACGTTGAGTGATAGAGGGCAACTTTTGGAACAGCAATTGCAATAGGATTCTTTAAAGAATTTCAGTTTGTTCATAACTGACGACATGTCTGATGGCATTGTCACTGAGCTCAACAGCTATGCACATCAACCTATCTAGATGCATACACTGAAGCCATATTTGAGGATGTGCAATTACCGTATATACTCGCATATAAGTCGGGTCTTGAAACCCGAAAAATCGATCATAAAATCAGACCCTGACTTATACGCCCGTTCAAAAATACGGCACTTAATTTTTTACAATTTTTTTACATCTTCTTGCCTCCTCCAATCTCACACCAGTTTCTCAGACACATCGAATTTTGTGACAGCAGCGCAGTTACCAAATTCTTTCAACTTTTAATTTAAGACTAGCTTCACATTTTCTTCTGATCAAATTCTCCATCATAGATAAGGGATGCTGTAACGATATAGGTGTATGAGGGTGTGAGATCCAAAAAACACAAAATAGGGCAAACATCGCTTTGAAATAGTTTGAGTACTACCGTGTGGTCACGTAGGCACAATACATAGAAAAAACAGTTAGTGTGCTTTGTGGTTCCTCTCTCAGATGGCTGTTAGCATATCATAATCTCTTGGACCAATAGCGTGAGTTTTCCGCATTCAACTTATACGACCGACATTATAAAATACCAGAAATTATGCGGTAAAATCAAGCCCTGACTTATCTGCGAGAGAACTTAAACGAGAGTATTTACTGTAGTCTGAGGGCTGCTATGACACACTGCTGGCTTTTGTTGCACTTCTTGTACATCAGGGTGTAATTCAGAAGGCTGAAGCTGAAATGTGCTGGTCAATCAAAACTTTACATGAACACCTTATTCACAGCAGATCTTGAGTGGAAAATGTTTCAGCTTGCTTGTCAGGTGTTTGCAAACCTGTCACTTCACACAGTAGTGAGAAATGATTTTTGAAAAATAAAACAGTTCTTTGATGCACTAGTGAGAGATTCACTAGAGAAGTGTGACTTGAACAGGGTATTGTTGTTGACTAATCACTTGTGCTTTGAAAGGCCACTGGCCAATGACGTGATAGAAATTGTATCTCTGTTGGACAACAGGTGAAGCTCATTGGTTGCTTGACAAAAGCTCAGAGAGTCTGCAAACTGGCGAAAAACTAAACCTGCTGATGTTCTTTTATTTTCATTTTAGTTTACTTTCTCAAAAAATATGACAGTCTATCGTTTTTTTTTTTTGGCAGAATGAAGGTTATTCCCTGTGATAGATTTTCAAGAAACTGAAGATTTCATCCAAAGGTGTCTATTACTGTCTTAAGAAAAGAAAGTGAACTGGAATAGTAAAAAAAAGCCAAAGGCCCTGAAGTACATCTGTGCAAGAGGATAAGAACACCAGCGTCTGTAGATTGAGAAACAAACACCCTCCAAGTCTTCAGCTGGCTACTTCATCAAGTACATGTCAAATGCCAGCGTCGTCTGCAACAAAGAAAAGGTGACGCCAGCCTGCGGTCCATAACACAATTACTAGACTTGCTTTCTGTGTTCTTTTGCCCATTTTAACCTTTTCTTTATCTTTTTGTACTATGTGTAAAACTAAGAGTGATAGGGCTTTTGCAGCCACTGCACCACATTTGTGGAATTCTTTACCTTACTACATTAAGGACGCACCTTCATTTGATTTGCTTAAAACAATACTGAAGACTCACTTCTATTCCTTAGTTTTTCGTGATCTTCAGTGATACTGGTAATCCTGCATTTTTGCTAAGTGGTTTTTACTTTACTTTTGGTTGCATTATATTTTATGAATTTTATGTATTTTACGTTCTATGAAAAGCACTTTGGCTGCAGCATTATTAAATGTGCTCTATAAATAAAGTGACATTGACATTCTTTTTATTTGCCAGTTTCAGAGATGACTTTTTCTTTGAAACTCTGTCCCTTATTGTGTTCTTTATAAGGCTAGCATTAATGTGGATAAAAAAAAATAATGAATCAATCATATTCTCAAAACAATCAAAATCATTCTGTGCCTCAATTTTCCAGGTTATCTGTGCTAATCGAGTAAAGCAGGTATTTGATTGATTCTTCAATTCATTCTTTTCTTGAGACCTACCAAATACTTGCTGTTACAGAAAGGTAAGAACCAAGTATAAGGTAAGCATGAACCTTCATGGACATACGAGTATGCTGATCCTCACTCATATCTGGCCAATACAGCATTGTCAGTTAATCCCACTGTTATGTTTTAAGGTGGTACGTTCTGTTAAGAACTGGGGAGCTCCTTCAAACAAAGTCCCAAAAACTGTTGTAAAGGTTGTAGAAGGGTCCATCAGTCTTTGAAGAACCTTTCATCAACTAGAAGATTTATTGTCAGTTGCACCCTGTAGCACAAAAGCTCTGAGGAGCACAAAAGACCTGTGAGGAGTTACCTTAGTATGATAGGCAATCCACTGGTAAACATGTCCTAAAATAACAAATCCAAAGACAGTTCAAGAAACAGAGCAAAGAGGTCAAACTCCAGATAATCAAAAAAAAATCTCCTTATATAATACGCTACCATGGCTGTCCATTTG
The DNA here is from genome assembly GCA_026402145.1 of Polypterus bichir lapradei. Classification (NCBI taxonomy): domain Eukaryota; kingdom Metazoa; phylum Chordata; class Cladistia; order Polypteriformes; family Polypteridae; genus Polypterus; species Polypterus bichir. The sequence continues at coordinate 2,621,426 of JANRMT010062803.1, read as the reverse complement.
TCTGTCCAGGATTTTAAATCACCTGTAGCTCGCAAACCGTTTGACCTATCAATCTGAAATTTGGTACACATACAGTACAGGCCAAAAGTTTGGACACACCTCCTCATTCAATGTGTTTTCTTTATTTTCATGACTGAAGGCATCAAAACTATGAATGAACACATGTGGAGTTATGTACTTAACAAAAAAAGGTGAAATAACTGAAAACATGTTTTATATTCTAGTTTCTTCAAAATAGCCACCCTTTGCTCTGATTACTGCTTTGCACACTCTTGGCATTCTCTCGATGAGCTTCAACAGGTAGTCACCTAAAATGGTTTTCACTTCACAGGTGTGCCTTATCAGGGTTATTTAGTGGAATTTCTTGCTTTATCAATGGGGTTGGGACCAGCAGTTGTGTTGTGCAGAAGTCAGGTTAGTTGGACGATCATTTATTTTTTAACAGGACAATGACCCCAAACACACCTCCAGGCTGTGTAAGGGCTATTTGACCAAGAAGGAGAGTGATGGAGTGCTGTAAATGGTCATGAAAATAAAGAAAACACATTGAATGAGGAGGTGTGTCCAAACTTTTGGCCTGTACTGTTTACTACGTGATGTCTACTATCCACTTTCCGGGTGATGATTGACCTCCAAGGTTATTCCTCTTTTTTCTTTTTATTTTATTGTAGAATCAACTCTCAGCAGCGGCCAGCAGAATTAGGGTTAGCTGTGCGGTGCATACATACGGGCACTGTTCTCATTCCCTACCACCTTCGCCGTCACTTCCCCTACCTCTTTATATCTTAAATCATTCTTAAGGCAGATTGAAGACTTAAGTGCCAGCTTAAGTGAAAAATTAAGGAAAACGTACTAGGTAATTGCAACACAAACACTGACAATCAGTTTCAATTCGAAAAGATGCCTACGAAAGAAGAGAAGAAGTGTCTGCTAGGGTGGAGAAAAGAAGAGCTGCTCAGGAAGCAGCAAGCACATCAACCTCTGAGCAAACGAATGCTAAACGTACAGAGAAAGACGATGAAAACTAGGAATGCTCAAGTCAAGTGTATTCTCTGCACGTTATTGCGCAGTGCGCCGTTACTGGTAAATTAATAAAAAACAAAACAACAAAAATCACAGAAACCTTGCCAATGCCAGCTCACTCATAAAAATGTACAAGGGGCTGTATTTTCTCAGCCTTTATAGTACAAGTTCTTAAGCAGGGGTAGGGGTCCATGGATGTGTTTCAGGGGGTCCATGAGGGTCAGATAAAAATTAACATTTATATTCACTATACAGCCCAGTACTGTTGATTTAGAGCAGATGTAGTAGTAGTAACAGATCTATTTTACTTTGTACAAGAGGATTGTATTTCATAATTATAATGAAAGGCCATTACTTTTTGCATAAAAAAGAAGTTTTCTTTTAGATAGTTTCCTTTAAAGTTTAATAATACTTTGTGTATGTCATATACAGTATGTACGAGACAATCAAATCTCGATAAATAAAGTATATTATATTCATTGCATGCAAAGTTGTGTTTATGTGAATATGTCTAGGGAAGGGGGTCCATAGATTTCATCAGATTCTTAAAGAGGTCTATGACTCAAAAAAGATTAAGAATCACTGCTTTATAGGGTTCAGAGCAGGCCCCTGATGGAGATGGACAGGTGGCCCCGCCTCCTGGGGAACCACCCACAAAATACATGGAACATAGTAGAAGCATGGAAACATAGTAGTGAAATAATACACGAAACCAATAAAAGGCAAATAACATAAATAATATTAACACAAAGAAATGAATCAAACATGAGCAAAAAAGAAATATAAACAAGGAATCTGAACAGCAGCCAGAGATACCCATGTGAACACCTCTGGGAACAACTGGAGCAGACATACTATAGCACACATGAGCACAAAGAGATCATGCAAGCTCCTAAGGATCAATTACCTGGCCAGGAATCAACCTCATGTCCCTAGAGGTTTGTGACCGCAGGGCTTTTCCACTTTGCCCCCGAGATGCTTATAATCCATTCATCCATTTTCTGAACTCACTTTTTCAGTTGCATGAAATACCAACGAATACACAGTACATAAGTATGTTTTTTTTTTCCCCATAAGAAAAAAATAGGCAGGCTCCTTTAATATTTTTTTCCTCCGGTAGCTTTTATTGAAGACAGCTTTGAGATGTCTTTAGCTAAGTATGGTAATTTTATTTCAATTACACGGCGGCATCTGTCAAATCACTTTTCTTTTAACTGCAATGTAAGTGGATCTGTAATGAAAAAAGAGGGAAAGACCTAAAAAGTAAAGCGTTGTTTTGACAGAGCGTTGTTGGAATCCACTTTCAACTCTCAGTACATTTTTGAACAGTGCGTTTCCTTTTCCGCCTACATAAATAAAACTTAATGGGATTCTTTTTTTTTTTTATATTCCTTTCAATTGCTTAGCTATGGTATCTTTTGTCACCATCATTGACACTCCTTCTACAGTGTGATTAAGCCATAGTTATTAGACATCAGTATTGGATTCCCCAACTACCATTGGCGTAATCCATAACCTGATGGTGGCCGCCACTGACCACTCATCCCTCTTTTTAAATGTTGCTGCCACATCATTAATCCTGAGTAAAACTCCTTCACATTCTCTGTTATTCCTTCCAAGTTCCCAAAGATGTTCAGGTTACAGTAATTTCTGACTATAAATTGGACTCAGTATGAATGAATGTGTGTGCCCTGTGATGGACTGCCATAGGGTGAGAAGATTCTCACTGAAAAAATACAGGACAGCCCCTCAAGGGAAGCGGGGACTGAGGGTATCACGTTTTTAAGATGCTGCATACAATTACGTTTACACTGCTCATACACGCGACAACTTTAAAAGAATAAAAAAACAAAAAGAGCCTTCAAAGTCCCTCATATAATAAGGTACTTGTGTACTTTAAATATTCCCAGATGCTCTTGCTGGGGTGTATTGCTGTGTCTACAGCCATTTTGACACGGCAACGCAAGAGGCAACTCTACAATGTTGGTCCCTTGAGCAAGACCCTTATCATGCATTTGCTTCCTTCATTAATCTGAAACCAGCCCTGCAAGCAGGTCCTCCAATTTACAGGGAAAACTTGGTGGCAGGATTGGCACTCCAGCTACCGTAAAAAAAAACCTCACACTGCTCCAGTGTGGTGCTGAGGTGTCACGTGCCACACTCGGGTCAGCGTATGGTGGGTCTGACGACGCTCTCAACCTATATTGAACTCATTTGAATTAGAAAGCCCTACACAGCCACTCAGATCACATTTTATTTAGGCTCTACACTTGCATGATTTGTGTCTGTGTCAAGTCCTGGACTAACTTTTTCGGGGTCTTTATGGTTTATTGGTATTGATATGCTGAGTAATAATCTCTGCGCCCATTTCCACTGGTCTACATTTACTTATTTGGCTGACGCCTTTATCCAAGGTGACTTACAATTGGTTCCATTTCTTTTCTTGGTTTTCCAATTGAAGCACAGGCAGGTCATGTGACTTGCTCAGGGTCACACTGTGTCAGTAGTGGGATTTAAATCCACAACCTTAGGGTCTGAAGTCCAAAGCCTTAACCACGACACCACATTGCCTACACTACAGTTTGTTGTTCCTGGAACCAAATACATGTTTTTTGAGAAATTTAAATTCTCTCTGAATTTCTTTGTTAAACAAAATTATATTGATGGATAAAGCAAGCTATCTTAGAATGTCATGATATCGCGCTTACCAGTTCATTAGCTTTGCTTCATAAACAGAGAGGGGAGATGAGGAGCATGTACTGATAGAGCATGTTGCCACACTCACCATACGACAGGCCACCTCAGGATCAAAGATTAGGACCACTGGTGACACCACATTAGTTCAAATGAAGCGGAGCACTGTAAAGTTTTTTACAGTGACTGGAGTGCCAGTCCTACCACCAACACCTGAGTTGCACCTGTAAGTTGGAGGACCTGCTCGCGGGGCTGGATGCAGATTAACGTCATACCCAGGATGGAGCGATTGCAGGTGAAGGGCTTTGCTTAAGGGCCCAATGGAGCAGAGTCACTTCTGCTAGCCACCACTTTTCCATAAATAATTCATAATAACTAATTAACAATAATATTAATAGTAATTAATTGTTAATTGGTCTGATATTGCCTGAGTAGAATTGGTTATTTTTATTGCATTGAAGGATGTGAGTTCCATACTGCTCTGTTGATGGACTGAGAAATACGCCATGTTTAAAATACGGGACAAAAGAGAATCAAAAAGAAAAAAAGAAATAACTGGGTAAGACATCCAATATGTGCCAACCCAGGAAATATGGGATGTCTGGTAATCCTAAATCGGCATTATGTCCACATTAAGTTTCCTGCCTTGTGACCCCCCACCCCACCCCTGAATATATGTCCGGCCGGGACGGCCCTTCAACACTAGATCCGGGGGAGCAGCCGTGGGATGCACTCTACATCCCCCGGAACGCTTGGTGGCAGCCCTCCTGGGTTACATCAGGGGCCACAGGTGTAGGACTTCAAGACTCAGACCTGTTGGGCTCCATGGCCACCACCCGGAGGAGCTGCATGGCTTAATGAGCCTCTGTGGGCTGAAATGCAGCCACACCCGGAAGTGCGGCCTAATTAGGCCAATTACCACCTGGAGCACTTCCGGGAGGCCTACAAAAAGAGTCTACAGCCACTGCTCAGGAGCCAGAATCGGGAGGAAGAGGATGAGGTTACCTGGGAGGAGTGGTGGTGCCGCCAAGGTGGAGAGGACAAGTGTTTGTGTACTGTTCAAGTGCTTTTGGGGCTGTGTGACACGGAGAAGACGTGTCCCACGGCTGAAGAGCGAAATAAAAGCCTGTTGATTTTACACGTGCCTCTGCGTCAGTCTGTGCCGGGTCAGGCGCAACATAGCGCCTTTATCATAATATATTAGAGGGCACTCCTAAATCATCCCCAAGCTCAAATAAAAACCTAAAATGATCAAAGCAACAAATGAATAGGGGTTTCATTAACAAATTTTTTGAACTCACAAAGGAATCACCCACTTCTGAAGGCAGATGTAGAGAAGCAGCAGGGTTGGCGCTACAGGGCTGGTGTTTTTATTTGCTGATGTCTTCTCTGGTTTATGTCTTGTCAATCATGGAGATTGTTTTTTCAGGTTCTTTTTTGTGGGCACACAAGTTGAGGAAAGAGATTAACGCACCGGCTTTAACCATACCTCCATTATCATCCTTAAAGGGGAGGAGAACCAGCCAGAGGAGACCTAGTGACATTCGTTCCGCTCCACATCTTCCAGTCCCAAAGAATAAAAAGAGACAAATATGAAGTCTTGCCATTAATTGGATCATCACCGTAAGTAGCACATCAAGGCTCACCAATGTGTCATTTTTTCAAACTAAATGTATCAACCTTGCCAAAGGCAATTAAATAGGATATTCCCACCTGCGACACCAACTCTCTAATGTGGCCATTTTGTCTCATTTGCATTCTTCTTGTGTGTTTTACTTCCTTAATTTATGTGCTTTTTGGCCTTATTGGCATTTATTTGTGGTATTGATGACGACCACAGGGTTCTCCGTTACTGTTTATGAATAAAGAGGCTGTGCAATGCAGCAAATGCCCTTCAGCCAGCAGAAGCCATCCATCCTGAACAACTTCTGCTAAGACGCCTCTGCATTTCTCATCCTCTCGCAAGGCAGAAGCTGAAAGAAACTCTGCTACAAGAAACCTTAAATAAATAACTGGAAAATGCCAGAAATGTTTCTGTTTCTGAATCTCAAAAAGTAGCCCTGCATACCTTTTTTTAAATCAGTTTAGTCTTCCACACGCTTTTCTTATTTGTCCGACAGCGTTCAACCAGCACATGCGCCCCAACCTTGCACATATGATAACTCAATTGAATTAGAAAGCCCACACACAGCCACTCAGATCACATTTTATTTAGGCTGCTGAATGGTGTGTGAACAGCTCTACACTTGCATGATTTGTGTCTGTGTCAAGTCCTGGACTAACCGGCGCAATTAATCTTTTCCGGGGTCTTTATGATTTTTTGCTATTGATATACTGAGTAATAATCTCGGCGCCTATTTCCACTGGTCCACGTTTACTTATATGGCTGACGCCTTTATCCAAGGTGACTTACAATTGGTTCCATTTCTTTTTTGGTTTTCCAATTGGAGCACAGGCAGGTCATGTGACTTGCTCAGGGTCACACAGTGTCAGTAGTGGGATTTAAACCCACAACCTCAGGGTTTGAAGTCCAAAGCCTTACCCACTGCACCACATTGCACTACACTTACATGATTTATCTTATGTCAAGTCCTGGACTAAACGGCACGCTTAATTTTTAGGATTTTATGCCATTGATCCAGGTGTCCAAAGTGACTGATGCTGCCGTGGTAAACGACTCATTTAAATACCTACAACAGTTCAAAAACTTCTCATCACATTGCAGCTACTGTATTTCTTGCTCAGGCAGGTTTAGTCAGTATAACATCTGTAAGATCAGGCCATATCTGAGCACAAGTCTTGGTCCTGTTACATCTGAGGGGTTTCTGTCTCACCTGGAAGTGCTTTCAGACCACTTGTGTGAAAAATTGGAAGTACGCACGGGTGGGAGATTAAAGGAGCTGCCTGCCTCACAAGGACGAGCTTAGAGTCGGGAGGAGGGTGGACAACACTTGTGAGGAGGAGTGGAAGAGGCAGTGACTGAGAGAGAAAGACGGCAAGGAGTGCTTTATTATACTTGTGGCTTTTGTAGCAAGAAACATGTATTGGGGAAGAGTTTCCCACGATAAAAGACTCTTTGCCCTTTTAACTTGTGTCTGTCCCTGCTTGTGTTGGGTGTTTGGGGAGCTGGAGTGCTCCCTTGGTGTCCACAAGATGAACTCAAGAAGGTGAGAACTGTTTGGTCATTTCAGCATGCTGTTTATTCTACATGGCCAAAAAAGTCTTATTCAAATCGTCAGTCTGGCAGATTCGGCTAAACATTTGTATCACTGAACATACATCCTAAGCAAGGACTGAGAATATATAACATCCCATTTGAATGTCACTGTAATTTTCCATAGCACAGTGTGATCTACTTGTAGTGTTTACCTCTCCAGTAATATGATGCTAGATGACAACACTTTGAACCGGGCAGTGGCAGCGATTTCTCTCCTGAGCTGCATTGTGTGGCTCGGTATGCACTCAATTATGTTCACAGAATCTGTAAAGTTGAGCTCTTCACTGATGAATTGCCCAAGTAAGCAACAGAGCACGATAGAGTGTTCCTGTTGCCGAGATAAGCACACAAATAAAAGCGGCTGGAGCCTTTGGAAGCATGCTCAGCACAAGCAGCTCCCGAGAGTGTCTTCATGGGATTAGAAAATAGGTTACACTCCTTAGGAAAGGTATACAGAGATAGTTGTTTTTTAACACTGTATAGAAAAAGTGGTAGGATAATTGTCTGTGGTAGAAGAAAAAAGAACATTACAGCTGTTAGAATGAGGTATATAATTGAAAGTGTGTTTGAAAGCTTTGCTGGGTAATCTGTAATGACATTTAAGGTTTTACAAATCTCTTATCTTTAAATTTTCTAACCTGCAGAATCTATGGTGCAATCCACAGCTGGGCTCAGTCTCCATCACAAGACACCCTTATGCATACACACTCCCTCACCTATAATTTAGTTTATACAGGGTGTCCCACTCGGGAGTACAACTTTAAAAATGCGAATTACTCGCAAACACGTGAACGTAAAGGAGAGCTGTAAGAACTGAACATACCTGTATTTATTGGAAAACAAGTCCACATTACAAAAGGTGCTGAAAATGTCCTCCCCCAACGTCCGCGCACAAGGAAACGCGACGCTCCATTATTGAGAATGTCCTTTGCAACATGTCACTGTCAATGGCAGCAATTTTTAAATTTTCCAAATTTCTTCAAATATTCTCTCTGACACTGTTTTGCTGACCCGGTGACCCAGTAGGTCTTCACAATGAACACTCTTTGTGGTATGGTATACTGCATGCTTGCTTTCGCCACTCTGCAGGGTTGGTGTCTGGGGCTAGAAGGCTGTCTGCGCCTGGCTGGTGCAGCCCGGCCACTGCCACATCCGGGGCTGCTGTAGTGACGCCCGCTATAGTGCCCGCCTCTTTATGACACAGAATCAATTCTTCATTAAATAAGGAATATTTTGAACCTTGTTGCATGATAATACATGCACGCATTGCAGAGTAATTCACATTTTTAAAGTTGTACTCCCGAGTGGGACACCCTGGTAGTTACCAATTAATCCGACATGTAGTTTTTAGGATGTGAGGATAAACACAGGAGACAATGCAGACTCTACACGGGCAATGCCAGCACCCAGGGTGTGAAACATACAGTATAAACAAGCAGTACTACCCACTCTGCCACCATGCCAGACACTTTAAAAACTTGCAGCTCCTAATTGTCCACTTTGCCATAATGTATCTAACACAGAAAGTTAGAAGTCTGCATACCTGCTGCTACTTTGTAAATAAAAGACATTCGCTAAGAATACTTACTGTAGTGACCTGTGCAGGCTAAAGCCAGTGGCACGTTACACGACTTCTAGTCAGTGAGGATGTGAAACCTAATGTCCGCAATTACTGGATCTCATCACATAAAGGATGACAAATTGCATGACTCCATGCAGACGTTTCAGCACAGATTCACATTTCCAAAGAATTGAGAGCTTGTCCCAAATTGACAGCAAATAATGTACTGCCTGACAGCACCAGTGACTGTCCCAAGGATTTCCAAGTGTAGCAACTTCAGCCACTGTCATAAAACATAAGACATCAGACAGACAAGCGTCTCTTTTGTTCTTTTATTTGGACTGCTTTGTATGCATTGTGCTTGTGGGTGAGTGTTCATTGGTGGACAGCTCTTCCACACACACACACACAGACATGTACACATGCATGCATGCCGCTATGACTTAAGACTTGCCGTAGTGAGTGGCAGACTGGCCTGACTGAGTCGCTGGGGATATCAAAGCTACATGACTAGAAGGCACAGGCAGCACGAGGAGAGTGCCCGACTCATTCAGATCAAGTAAATAAAGTTTGTGATTGAAAATCACTGGAAAGGCTGTGTAGTGTGATGAGGGCTTAAACTGTCGCTGTGTTACATTCATCATCATTATGGTCACAATGTTGAAAATACAGAATATCCAAAAGGATGTGCCTCTTTAGTAGCCTGTGTGGGCCACCAGGTTGGCACAATGCCACTCAAACCCGACTCAGACACACGCTGAGGCACAAGTACAAGCACACGCTTTGATTTTTTTCTTTTTTTCTTGTGGGAAATGCTTCCTCCTGTTTCCCACAAGCACAACACAGTCTAGCACAGTCACAGCACAATACAAATTTCTCTGTTTTTCTTCTGCACTCCTCATGGCAACCTTTGTCTCCCTCCTCCTGACTCTCACTTCCCTAGTAGTGTCAGCTGCCTCCTTTTATATGGCACCCAGGAATGCTCCAGGTGCTCGTTGATGCATTTCTGGATGAGAATAGGTGGACTGATCCAACATAAGTGGGTATCAAGAAGAAGACAGCATCATGAGCTGGGAATGGAGCAATGGAAAGAAGAAGAAGAAGAAGAAGAAGAAGAAGAAGAAGAAGAAGAAGAAGAAGCAAGCAGTAAGATTGAGAAGTCTAAGACTGAGACTGGAATAAGCTGGATGAAGGAAGTAGAATGTATATATACACCTGTAGGTCTAGAGTGAAGCTAGATAATGAGACAGTGGACATGGTAGCAGCTAGAGCAAGTATAATTACTGAGATGGAGGTGTCAGAGGGGATATAAGTGATATAACCTAATATATAACCATTATATTAGGATATAACCTAATTATTATAATATTATAACCATTATATTAGGATATAACCTAATTATTATAATATTATAAACATTATATTAGGATATAACCTAATTTAGGTGCTGTGGGTATTGGATTGGGCAAGCTAGACCTACCGCTGTGATGTAGTGGCCAAGACATTAGACTGGCTACTGTAACTGACTATTATGTGACCCTAAGCAAATCTTACTGTATAACCAATCTTTACTCTAACTTTAAAAAAATAAGTGTCAAAGGTTGTACATGTACTGATTTTGAGATGGTGTTTCACTGTGATATTTACAACATGGGTTTTTGGGTTAGCATGGATGGGGTATTTAACATGGCCTGGAGATGTATAGTAAACATGTGTGGTGGTGCCCAGTGTAAATATGTAGCAGTGTATAAGAGAATACCTGTGTGATGCTGAGCTCATGTATTGGACTGACAAAGAGGAACCAGCAGAACGATGGGTGACTGGGCTTAGGAGGCACTGAGCAAGAAGAAGACCTTCAGATGAATAAAATCTGGAAACAACAGCATGACTTTTCAAGGCTGTTCATTAGTCAGCTGACTTTTGTAGTTTTAGTCAATTCCTTAAATAATGCAGAAAACTAAGGGTCTCCATCCATTATTTTGAAAGCCCCTTCAAAGCGCCAGTCCATCTCTAGACACACCTATGAACACATTCACACAGGGTTGGTTTTGATCCGTCAGTACAGTTAACCTGCATGTCTTTTGGATGTGGAAAGCCAAAGTATCTGCAGAAAAAAACACAGAGACATGGGTGGAATTGACAAATTGACATAACACACACAGGACAGGGAGAAATGACTTCTCTGGGGCTGTAAAACAGCCACACTAACCACCTCTCTAGAGTTCTAAGTAATGGACAGTGGTGTCCCTTCTTCTCATGGACTGCCATTTATTGGTTTACTGTCAGATCATTCTCTTTTCCCACATGATCACTGTTTCTGAAGTTTCTATTCAGAGAAACTGTTCTTTTTACCCTTCTAGCAATAAATGCATTATCTAAAGTTTGACGGTTAGAGAATATTTTTCAAAAAAATAAAGGATTTTTGAGACAGAGGGGTCAAGATTGGCTAAATCACCGTCAAAGGTCATGGATCATAGCTACAGGCTAAATGAAGAACAGCAAAAATGAGATGATAGGGTCAAAAATCACAGTGTGAAGATGACTGCCATTGTTACCCTTACCTTGCAGCAAAACTTTAAATATAGATTATAGATTATACCGCGGGCTTAGAGAAAAATCTGGAAGGGTGACCTTCTAATATTCATTGTTTTCTGCCCTTCAGAGAAATCCATTTGGAGCGTGATGAAAGGATGAGAGACCATGGATTTCGCATTGCATCCATCCATCAATCCATTTTTCTGTAATCACTTATTCCGTTTCAGGGACGTGGCGTAGAGGTACACTAATTAACTCTGCTGCCTTTCTCACACCTCTGAGTCTGAATCTCAGACCAGTCACTGTCTAGGTTAGTTATTTTCCCCAATTAACCATATTTTTTACCTAGGGAAAAAAAATGATAGTGTTATTTTTGACTGGCAGTGGTAAACTCTGAACCTTATGATCCTGAATTCCTTCAAGGAGGTTTATATGATAGATGGAAGAATGGAGGCCATTACAATCTTGCAGAGTGGCAGGGCCAATCCATGACTGAATACTAGTCCATCACAGCATATTCTAATTTATATTGGACTTGTTGGATGGGACTGCTTCCTGAAGTGAGATGCTTTGTAATGGTTTCTTCTTTTCGGCTGTACATTTACCTTTACAAAGGTGCTGGGAAATGTAAGTTATGCCAATGGCAGATTTGGGAGGAACACTACACCATTGTAGGCACACTTGCTCCTACTGGACCATATTAGGCTTATTCAATAATCTATCATTATGTCTTTGGGATATGACATGAAATTGGAGCATCTTGTGGAAAATTCTCACAAAACGTAAACACAATGAGCAGTTCTGAGAATCAAAAACTAAGCCATTGAGGTGCAATAGATAGATAGATAGATAGATAGATAGATAGATAGATAGATAGATA
>JANRMT010062803.1:2580132-2608785 GCA_026402145.1 Polypterus bichir lapradei | reverse complement strand
GATAGATAGATAGATAGATAGATAGATAGATAGATAGATAGATAGATCTTTGTATGTCCCCAGGGGGAATTTTGGTGAAGCTCTTTAAATAAATAAATATATAAATAGGTAGATAAGGAAATAAATAAATAATTGTACACACATACTTTGGTCTGAACACACACCACAATGACTATAAAGCAATAAAATTAAAAAGAAAGAAAACACCTGACTTTGTATTTCCAGTTCCAGTGAGGTGTTATTCAGGTGTATTGCTGTTTAAAGGAGACCACGTAGCGTTCTTGACACACTTCTGCTGAATGACTGTTTCGCTGAAAGTCCTCAGTGTTGGTGTGTCAGAGAGAGGATGTGCAGCATTGATCATAACGGCACTCAGGTTTGTTTTAATTCTCTCCTTTCTACTACATACAGGGGATCCAGAGTGTATCCTATAACTGAGTCTGCTCTTTTAATTAGCTTGTTGATTCAGTGGGCTTCTCTTAAAGTGATGTTACCAGCCCAGCACACCATAGCATAAAAAAAATCGCACTGACCATCACAAAGTTATAAAAAAATGTGAAGGATATCACTTCCTACATTAAAGGAACGCATTCGCCTAAGGAAAAACAGCCAGCTTTGCCCTTTTCGTCTATAGTTCATCTGTGTTCCCAGACCAGACAAACCTGTCATTGATGTGGACCACCAAAATACTTGTAGGGTTGCACCACCTCTGCATCCACTCCTTGAACAGTGGCCTGTTATGGAGGCTCTTTGGTGCAGTGAAAGTCAATCACCAGTTTCCTTGGTTTTGCTGATGTTTAGTTGCAGAAAATTCTCTTTGCACCAAGAAACAAAGTTCTCCTCCTGACCCCTATACTCTGTCTCATCCCCTTTATCAATACACCTCATCATCTGAGAATTTCTGCAAGTGACATGACCTGCTGTTAAATAGTCTGAGGTACACAGAGTGAAGAGAAAAAGAGACAGGACTGTTCCTTGTGGTGCTCCAGCGTTGCTCACATCCATATCAGAAACACAGTCCTGTGAGACACCAGAGGCTCCCCTACATACATACCTCTGAGTTTAATAGCTGGATGGTACTGAAGCCACTGGATAAATCAAAAAACATAATCCTCACAGCGCTGTGAGCTTTCTGATGATAAGAATAAGCCTTGCAGAGCAGATACGTAGATAACTGCATCCTCCACTCCAATGTTTGTCTGATAAGCAAACTGTAGTGGATCCAGTAACATTTTTACCCTAATTGCATCTATAATGGCATGAAACATGGAAGCCCCCAGGAATTTCACTGACTTGGTCAAGCCAGATCTTTCAATTTGCTTTGTTTTTTTTATGTGCCGGTTACGTGGTATTGTGGTTATGGGAATGAAACCACTTTCAAATCCCGGTAACTTTTACTACCCAGGGTGCCACTGGGCCATGTGGCTTAGCTGACTTCAGTGTATTTACAGAGCACAGCTGATGTCCTCCTGAGAGTAGCTGCACAGTATGTTCACAACTTAAATTAGGTCATTATATTAAAATTTAAAACTCCATAAACTGCAAAAATAAATGATGCATTTTTTTGCTGATTTTCAATGTATTTTTTGTTAAATTTGCATCTTGCCTAATCACAGTCCACAGGCTGTTTGGGATTCAACATACAGATGGCTTTTTTTATTTTTGCCAGGTGCTTTTCAGATTAATTTTAATGTAGTAAAATTGCCAAGAAATGCACAGGCAGCAAATAAAAGACAAGGTAGAGACAGAGAATTGATGCTGCTGAGTTTGAGCAAGTCCTGTTATAAAAAGACCCGTGAAGAAGAATGTGTTGTTATACATAAAAATGACAATGCAGCAATTCAATTAGGAGATATAGGGTTACATGTCTAGAGTTACTTAGGTGTTTAAAAGAAAAGTGTAGCAGTCTATGAAAGCTAATCTGATGCCAGGAGCTTACACCTGCTCTGCCCATTGGGGGTACGAGCCTCATGGGTAATTCAGCAAAGAGAAATCCTCTGGATAATTGGAAACTCAACGAGGGTGGACTCCACTCCTCACATTTAGTGCATCCTGTTTAGTCCAATTTCAAGGCTGCCAAAGACAGAAATCTATCCCACAGTGTATAAGAGCTCCAGTCCATCACAGGCCACATTGACCCCCAGCAACCTTCACTCACTCACACTCACACACAGAAAGCACATCCTGGGATTAAGGAGGAAATCTGAGTGCCATGGGAACACTCATGTAGATGTGGAGAGAGCATGTCAGTTCCACTCAGATAATGAATTGACCAAATCTACCAGCGCTGCAAGGCAGGAAGATTAACTAAGGTATTCCCATACCAAGCTAAATGTGATAACATTTGATAATCGAGTTCTAAATGGTTATGGTGAATGTATTACGTCTTGCAATGGAATGGTGGGTAGTGCTGATAGTCCAATTCCTGGACTTGAATTCTAACCTGCTCAATGGCTATGTGGAGTACTCTGGAAATCAATGACTCCAAATTAACCTGGCTTAAGTAGGTGTAAGTAAGTCCTAAGATGGTTGGGTGCCCTATTTAGGGATGAGTAAGTGTGCCTGAGATCTTGTGCTCTCTGATGGTTCAGGCCTTGTCCAGATGCTGCTGGTATAAGCCCCTTATGACCTTGAAGTTTGATTAAACATACAGATAAACATTATGAGCCCTCTGTTAGTTTAAGGCCTCGTCCACATGTACCTGGGTATTTTTTAAAATGGCAGATTTTCCTCCTTCATTTTAAATAAATAAATCCTGTCCACAAGCGCACCATTTAAAAAAAAAATCTCCCATCCACATGAAAGCACAAAAATCCGCTGTCAAGAGCACGAAACAGACATAGATACTGTAACAAAGGGAATGTCATTTAAATTAATTTCCATTGCCCTTTATTTTTTCAAATGTGTGTTCAACAATGAATGAATGAATTAATTAATAGATGAAAGAGGCACTTTGAAAAGCTGTTGAATGAAGAAAATCCAAGGATACCATTGGGGAATGGAGTCCCAAATTTAGGGCTAGTACCAGGAATAAGGAAGGAGAAAGTAAAGCAGACACTGAAAAGAATGAAAAATGGAATGGCAACAGGAATGGATGAAATACTAGCATACGTGTGGAAGAGTTTAGGAGAAGGGGCATTAGATGTGTTGAGGGATCTAATGCAGAAGATCCACAGTATAAACAGGAGGAGTAGAGGAACAGTACGACTGTACCCATTTATAAAGGGAAGGGCGATATTCAGGATTGTGAAAACTATAGCAAGATAAAGCTGATTATGACACACGGCTTAGGGAAGAAACCACCATAGGGAAGGATCAGTTTGGTTTTATGCCATAGAGAAGAACAACTGATACAGTCTTTGCATTGAGACAGCTCATAGAAAAGCATCGAGAAAAACAGAAAGGTTTGCATATGGTATTTCTCGACTTTTGATAGAATGCCATGTCATGAAGTCTGAAGTTGCATGAGAGAGAAAGGAAAACTGGAGAAGTGTGTGAGGATTGTCCAGGATATGAAGCAGTGAGGACTCGGGTTGGGGTAACAGACAAGATTCCGGTTAGGGTGGGTCTGCACCAGGGATCTTCTAAATATCTTTAACTCTTTAATCTGTTTATGAATGTGTTGAGTCATAGGATAAAAGGCCAATCCTCATGGTGTAGGCTTTTTGCTGATGGCATTGTGTTGTGTAGCACAAGAAAAGAGGAAGTGAAAAGGAAGTTGGAAGAATGGAGAAGGGCTTTGGAAAATAGTGGATTGAAGATCAATAGGAAGAAGATAGAATATATGAGTTTTAATGATAAGGATTCAGAGGTAAGCCTGCAGGGAGGGTTATTGAAAAGAATAAATACATTTAAATTATCTAGCATCAGTGATAGATGGAGAATGTAGAGATAACCCCTAGTGTGCAGTGTGGATGAAACAATTAGAAGAAGGTATCAGGAGTATTGTGTGATCGAAGAATTAAGGCGAAGGTTAAAGGTAAGGTTTTAAAAACAGTTGTTAGACCAGCAGTGATGTGTGGAGCTGAGACATGAGCAGTAAAGAGTAAAAAGGAGAAAAAGATAGATGTGGCAGAAACGAAAATGTTGAGATAAATGTGTTAAGTTACAAAAAAGAATAAAATAAGAAATGAGACAATCAAAAAAGTGGAAGAAAGTACAGGAAAGTAGGCTGAAGTGGTATAAACTTGGGATGAGATAAGATATGTGGGCAAAAGAGTGATGGTAATGGAAGTACAGGGGAAGATAAAGTAAGGGAGTCCAAAGTGGAGGTGGACAGATAAAGTAAAAGAAGATCTGAAGGAAAAGAACCTGACTGGCGAGGAGGTGCAGGACCAAATTATATGGAGAAGGTTGATCATGAACATCACCCCCACATAGAAATAGGAAAATATGAAGAAGAAGAAGAAGAAGAAGGTGAGGATTACATACTTCATATAGCTGCAGAAAAGAACACAGGTAAACAAGAAAGGATGAGTGAGGCTTTAGGGAGCAGTAACCCTTGCTTTCCACCCCAAAAAAAGCTTTAAAATCTCAAAAAACTCATGAATAGTATGTTTTGCATCTGCAAAATTGCCTGTAAATCTAATTGTATTATCAATTTCACTAAACTGTACGCTTGTTTTGCTCATCACCAGACAAGTACATCTACTTGTACAGAACATAAGTAGAACAGTTAAGGAACAAGGAGACAACAAGAAATTCTCTTACATGAAAATTCTGCAAAGTTATGAATTTGTACCCAAACATATTTAAAAAAATGACCAATAATATCATGCGTCTCTTAATGCTTCGAATTGTGACACTGCAGGCAAAAGTATCAGGGTGAGTCTGTATGCTTCATAGATTCGCAACAGGATTAAATAAAGTCATAAAGCACAACAGCTTTTATTTTCCTTCTAGCACTGTGAGAAAATGATGCGAAGCGTTTACATATGAATGGTCAGCGTGCAATTCCACCTGCAATGTCAAAGTAAAACACCAACCCAATGAAAACGCATTGGGATGAATATTAACAAAAAGACATAATCATAACAATGCTGTCAGTATTTGTACAGTGCACATTTTACCTTGAATTCCATCTCTCAGCAGTCAATGGAATCAGAAATGTAAACACGCAGTTGTCGAATGATAAGGTAAATATTTTTACTTTGGATTAACCAAAACATGGATTTTGACATAGTAAAAATTAGAAACTGGATCATCTTCTTTTAACAATTCTTTTGTTTTTTTTAACAAATCTCCTTTGTTTCAGTTTTATTTTTTAAGTGCACACGAGAGATAGCAGCAATCCTTGATCCTTTGTTTGGATGGTGCCTAAAATACCACCGATTGATGGATATGCCAAGGCAAGCAGACAATAGCACAGAGTCCTTAACAATACGAATGAAGCTCAATGAGCAATGTGACAAAACAGCATATCAAAAGAAATATTATTTGAAATTAAGCAAAGTTGAGGAAAATATCAAAAGACCCTGTACAATGTTTTTATACTGTATAACAATAGAAACCCAACAACTGTGTAATTTATCAAACCAGAGGATCATTAGATTTAGCAAAGAAAGTCAATAATATGAGCATCGATTTATGTAATCCATTAAATATGACAATGCTGGGACTTTTCACATGGGGGCTGAAGAAGCTAATTAATAACTGTTTGATCTACTTTTGTATGTTCAAACAGTCATGGGCTCTTGTACTTTGAAAAGATTCATGAGTGCTCAGTGGTTACTGGAGTCAGCATGGAGGCCTGTTTTATGCCTTTTACATTGTTCGCTGTAACCTTAGAAAATGAGTGGAAGAATAGGAAGAGCAAATATCTTAAAGATATTAAATATAATGTAACTTAATTGGAGAGTCTTACAGCTCAATTTGGCTGCCTTTATCCTGATTAGCAATTACTAAGGGACAAAGTGAGCAGCAGTCGTCCTTTTAATTAGTAGCTGTAATTTATGGAAGTGTAGCTTTTTGAAACCACTTCTGTCTGTTCCTAGAGTCTGAGCTCAGACTGATTAACACACGTATTCTTTGTCATGCATGTGTGTCAGAGGGTCACTTTCTGGGCTCATCAGAGACAGGCCCTACCACTCCAGAACATGAGGGGGCACTGTCACTGATGGTACGGTCTCTTTTTCAACCCTTGGCTCCAAGAAGACACCCAATGAGGGCAAGTAATTCTGCCCCTTCCAGTCAGGGGACTGTAAAACTGACATGCTCCTGGAAGGAGGTGTCCCACTTTGGGAAGAGCAGACTGCTGGACGGAGCTCCGACCTGAACTGGTGACCATTCTGCAGACCTTGACTACCTCTCATTTGAAAGGCATTTCGGCCTATTTGTGTTTTGTTCCCTTGTGTGCCTGTTTATTTTGCTGGACACCTCTGTTATTAAAGGGGGTGACCTGATGCTTTTTTTCTGGATGAGTTTATTACCTTAGTTGATGACTGCCTATGCAGAGATGTGTTTCAATGCAGGTTCATTGTTAATGTGTTTTTTCTGCATTTACAAGCATTTTAACATGGTCTAGCATACACACGATGAAGTGCATGGGTGTGCCTATTATTTAGTATTTAAATAAAGGTTGCTAAATGATAAAAAAAAAACCCCACCAGAGTCATTCCTCCTATGTGCAAACATTATATTGAGCCATGTTGCTGTTGTTCTGTTAGTGTGATGCCTGATTTGGCAATAATGGTGACAATCACGGCAACTGCTGCTGGAACAAGTGTTGGTGAGACCATCAGGGGGTGCTTACCCTGTGGTCTGTATATGAATTCCAAAGCCCCACTGCAGTGACGGGGACACTGTGCTGAAACAAATGGTGACGTCCTTTGGATGAGACATAAAACTTTACTCTATGTGGTCATAAAATAATCCTTGGGCATCTTTTGAATAAAGGTAGGGTGTACCTGATGTCCTGGCTAAACTGCTCATCATGGCCTCATCCATTCTACCCCTTTAGTCATCCCCTGTCTCTAATTGTGTATCTCTCTCACCCCGTAACCACTGAATAGTTAATGGATATGGATGCTGCACATAGGTGGTGGTTGAATTGGCTCCCCACCATCTATACAAAGCGTTTTGAGTACCTAGAAAAGCACTATGTAAATGTAATTAATTCATTAATAAAAAAAATGTATTAAAGACAGAGATGATAGGGTCTCTGTGTCCACTCACTTCCTGTGTGGAGTTCACATATTTTCTGTATATTTGCATGGAGTTTTCTCCAGGTACTTTGGTTTTCTCCTGTTTCTTTAAGGTTTGGAGGTTTGATTGAATGGTGACTCTAAAGTGGCTCTGACTTTACTCCTTTGTAACTGTAATAAGATGATTTGAAGATAGACAGATAAATATGAAAGGCATGATCTAAGATAGATAGATAGATAGATAGATAGATAGATAGATAGATAGATAGATAGATAGATAGATAGATAGACTAAAAGTAAGGTCCGAAGGCCAGGGAGGACAGAAAAAACAAAAAAAACCTCCAGATGGCTGGAGAAAAAAAACAAAATCTGCAGGGGTTCCAGGCCACAAGACCACCCAGCCCCCTCTAGGCATTCTACCTAACATACATGACCTCAATCAGTTCTCATTGTATTCAGGTTTCTCATGGAAGAACCTGATGATGACGGTCATGGGTAAACCTGCCTCTGACTGCCTTTTTAACACATCTACCAATATCCAATATCCACACTGTTAAAAACTATCAGTTCATTGTCAAAGCCAAATAGCAAGTGACAAAGGCACCTTGATGTACGTATCTAATGCAGTCACCTTCAGTGCCATCTTCAAGACTTCAGTTTTTCTTTTACCAACACTGTTAAATGGAGATTTTCTTGTGAGGCCCCAAACATTTTATGGCTCTTCTCTTTTTTGTTCACAAAAGAAAGAAGAGAGAGAAAGAGAGAAAGAAGAAAGACACCATAGATAGATAGATAGATAGATAGATAGATAGATAGATAGATAGATAGATATTAAAAATCCTATATTAAACAGACAAAGTGAATCAATGAATGTGTGTGACTGACTGTGCCCTATAATGAAGTGATGCCTTTCATAATACTTTCCACCACGGGCCCTTCATGAATAAACTGTCATTTAGATGAAGAATGAACTTACTTACAGTTACTTAGAGATAAGAAAGTAGAAGAGCTCTTGCCCAACCTGAACATGGCTTTCAAAATTAAATAAATAAATTCACACCCTTAAATAATCTGAAGACAAGGCTAAGAGGAGACAGACCAAAGCAGAGAGTGCAACTGTCCATGTTATTCTTCCACCACACTGACTTGATAAAAGTGATGCATGAGAAACTGCATGATCAATTCTATGTTCTGTACAATTAAAAATTATGTTATCTAAAGTAGATGTGTTCAACACTTTTATCCATGTTCAGAATTTTCTTTGAGCTTTTTTTCTCTGAACTTTCTTTCTTTCATGTTTAGGCCAATCCTGGCATCATATTGTGCAATGGAGAAAGCAGTGCTGTACCGGGTCCGAGTTCATTGCATAGCCAAACTCGCGCCACACAAGCTTTCACTCAATTTAGAGCGACCAGTTAAGCTTTGGGAGGAATTCCAGATTACAAGGAGAAATCCCAGGGACCAGGCTGGCATTTGGGACCCAGTCTTCAGGAGCTGTGAAGCAGCAGTACTGCTGTGCCAGCATTCTAGCCTGCCCTGTGTTCAGATTAATTTTTTAAAATGTCAGAACAGAATAATAGAAAGATTTGCCTGTTTTTTTAAGATATGCATGCAGAGATGTGGCAAGTCACTAATGACAAGCTTCCTGTAGGGATATTCTGGGCGGTGTCGTTTCCAGCTTAATGTAGCCCCCCAAAGAAGAGCCAATCTTTACACATCATGAAGTGTAAATTGCTGATTGCTGGCTTATGATGAGAGATTTATTGTGGATGCGAAAAAGTGAAAATTGCCATTTATCACAGGCAATGAAAGCAGCTGTTGCATTTTCTGTCTGGCAGAGCAAATTGAGACCTACCAGGCACAAAAGATGGGACCAGAACTCCAGATTGATTGTTAGATGATCTAGCTATTAATAAGCAGACATAGTTACTGGCTGCTGCCATCCACTACTTCATTGATTAACCTGGGGGCTTTTATCTGTATGAATGAAGGTGCTTTAGGTTTCTAATAATATCCCCTGTAAAAGGGCAAAGAGTTTATCATAGTGGGATACAAGGGGAGTGTCATTGTGAGGAGCAAGTCGATTTCACAGTGCTTGGACCCTCCATTCAGTTACCGCTTAGGGCACCTTGTCTATGGGGTAGCAGGTTCTCTCTGTGCTCACATGGGTTTCTTTAAACAACCCAAACACACGGCGTTACATTAGTCGGCCTGCTCTGAGTGTGGGTTTGTACTCTGCAATGGAATGACTTCTTTTCCAGGACTGGGTTTTGCCTTTTGTGATTAAGATAAAGTTGGCCTTCTTATGATCCTGCACTAGATAATGAGGGGATCTAAATAAATGAAAAATGACGACACCCGCCTCTGTCACATATTCATAGCTCAGTGTGAGTGACAAAGACATGCAGTGATTGATTAATTTTCATTGTGCAAAATCCTTAAGATAAACACTCAAAAAATAATCATGTGATCATGAGCACAAACAAAAAAATGTAAAGATAGAAAAGACATTACTGGTCAACCCCCGAGATGCTGCCCATGAACTGCCTTTATTGAGGCTAAAAGAGAAAAGACAACAAGCTCATCAATGAGAATCGACATTCAAAAGAACTGGCAGAAGAAAAGTGTTAGAGCCTGGAACAGGGCGGCTTGAGGACCTGGAGATATTGGTATATTTAAGAATAGATGTGCTAAGACAGGTTGATATATCTAAATAATCAAAATAAACCTCAACTTTAACATTTGCACTCTATTTGAAATACATGCAATTATAAGCAGGTTAATTTGGAGTCATTGTTTTCCACAGTACTCCACACTGTTAGAATTCAAGTCCAGGAATTAGACTATCAGCACTACCCACCATTCCACTGCAAGACTTAATAAATTCACTATAAATTATCAGTAGATTCATTAGGAAGTTGGAAGCAACATCAGCAATAACTGTGCTGCTTAAAAAGTATGCCTAGTCCAACTTAATAAAATAAATCTCCATGTTTGTGTCTGGATGCTATGTCATTCCAAAAGATGGCACATCACAAACATTTTTCGTAATAAAATGCATTGCATGTGTCATTCCAACAGAAGGCATATTATAAACATGAATTCAGCTTTTACAAATCCTATACCAAATGGCATATAATAGAGACATGTGTAATGCATGCTGCACTGCAAATGTTAACACTGAGGTCTACGTTGGTTACTTAGATTTCAACCCATCTTAGACAGCTAACACGGCTAGCAGTTCAAAACACAAAAACAATTTGGATGATATTCACGGCTAAATAACATTTTTTGCATAAATGCAGTCCATATAGTCATTCATTTTCTAAATGCATGTATATAATTCCAAGTTGCAATGGGCAGGAAGCCTTTTAAGTGAATCACAGAAACCAAATGTGGACCGGACAATGGTCTGTCATAGAGCATACCTCCACATTGGGCCAAGTTAGAGTGCTTAATTAGCCAATTCAATGTCAATGAAAATGTATTTAAAATTGAAAACAGCATTAGCAAGGCTGTAGCCAAAGTTTTTTACACAGAATGTACAAGCATAAAATACAATTAAATAGTATAAAATACAATAAACCAACCAACAGCAAATTTAAACAAACCACCTGCTAAGAGAGTAGAATTAGCAGTATCACTGAAGATCGTGGAAAGCTAGAGAATAAAAGTGAATCTTCAGTCTAGTAGTACTAAGCTAAAGAATTCTACAGATGAGGTGCAACAGCTGCAAAAGCTCTGTCACCCTTGGTTTTACGCTTAATACGCTTAATACGAGCAATACTTAATAAATTCACCATAAATTATCAGTTGGTTCATTAGGAAGTTGGAAGCAACATCAACAATGACTGCGCTACTCAAAAAGTATGCCTAGTCCAACTTAATAAAATAAATGCCTGTGTTTCTGTCTGGTTGCTATGTCATTCTAACAGATGGCACATCACAAACATTTGTAGTAATAAAATGCATTACTACAAATGATGTAATGTTCATCTGTGGGAATGACAAATGCAATGCATATGTCTCTGTTATATGCCATTAGGTATGGGGTTTGTAAAAGCAGTGTTAATGTTTGCAATGTGCCATCTGTTGGAATGAAAAATGGAATTCAATGCAATGTATTACTACAACTGTTTGTGATGAACTATCTGCTGGAATGATAGAGACATAGTAACAGGACGGACCCGCAGATACACGGACACTCATTCTTTTATTATGTGGATAATGGCTGGAATAGTGGAGTACTGCATGAAGATCTTCAAACATCTGCAATGGTGGCAAATATGAATCAATCGGGATGGAAGTTTTGTTGGGAAGTCACCAAAGGTGCCTAATCATCTTGTAGTAATTGCTTATTCATGTTTTTGTTGAACTATAAAAGTATAAAATCCTGATTAGTTTTGGTACGACCTTTGTATTTTTTTTATTGATAACATTTTTGTAAATAAGATTTAAATGATTAGATACTACTACATCCTTCTTTAGCTGCTGTCACTAAATTAACATCCTGGTTCTTTAATGGCACTTCATGGTTCTTTACTGGGTTGTGTGGAACCACTGCTTGACAAAGCACCATGCCATTCTGGGAAGGGTTCTTTGCATACGGAGTTGGTTCTTGGTGCTTTGAAAAACCTCCTAAGATGTGGAAAAAACTGAAATCTTTAATGGATGGTAAGCTACCTAGCAGGACACTAACAAACTAAGAAAACCCAAACTGTATTATTGTATGTAGCAAGAGACCTGTTAAATTCATGAACCATTGGTATTTCATAAATCTGTTACCATCTACTGTGGTGGGCTGGTACCCTGCCCAGGGTTTGTTTCCTGCCTTGCGCCCTGTGTTGGCTGGGATTGGCTACAGCAGACCCCCGTGACCCTGTAGTTAGGATATAGCGGGTTGGATAATGGATGGGTGGATGGATGGATGTTACCATCTATTCATGGTTATTTACTGTATGGAGCCTGTTATGGATCTAAATAAATGAAGGTTCTTGATGGAACTTCATGTGGATGGGTCTTTAGGGAACCAAAAATGGTTCCCCTATGGCATCGCTGTGAAGAACCGCTTTGGCACCTTTATTTTCAAGTGTGCACTGCCATTTTGTGGAGTGTGCAAGCCACCCAGCTAAAACAACATTTTGTTGTCTGAATGAATTCATCTAGAGAAAGTTAAAGAGTGAAAGAGTGCAGACGTCATCACTGGACGAGAGACTCGCCTATGTCCCTAAAGGAGACCAGAGATTCTTTTTCTGAAGAACATGATAGGAAACCTGTCTCTAAAGCTGGCAGCGTGTGCAAGTTTAAGCTGTAATATTGGAATTCTTTATTTCGTTTCCTCAACAGTTTTGTGTTTGTGGGTACTGAGCAATTTATCTATTATAAATTAAAGAAACAGTTTCTTAGGAAGAGTGTGCCTCCTGGTGAAGAGAAAAAGAGAAGTTTACTATGCCCAGTATGCTATGACTCCTAAAAACGTCTTGTCCAAATCTGCAACAAATAGAATATACAGTAACTGACCAGTTCTTTGGTACTCCTTGCCTGAGTTAATTATAATGTGGTAACATCTGTAGAAGCAACTCAGAGATGTTCACTGAAAAACATTCTAATACAAAAAAGAAAAAAGAAACAGAAACAACATGCCACAGCTCCAGTACATTTTAGGGCCATTGATGAGCATAATGGTGCTCTTGTCACTGTACTGAGCAGACACTTCTGAATCCTTTCCTTTGAAGATATTTATTTTGATGGCACCCCACTTCAGTTTCTCCTGCAAGATCATTTTTAAACTTTGCATTTATTCCGCCCTGAATGTTACCAAGGATATTTTTTTTATTTTGCTTTAGTTTTCTGGACTCACTTGCTGAAACATGTCTGACCAGACAGCTGTGCTATTTTCCTTTTCTGCTGCCTCTCAAGTGCTTTTAAACCATTTTCTCCACACACAAGCATCTGCAGCTGAATGGCTTCCTGCAGTTCTCCTGTGGTGGCTGGGATTAATGATATCAGACTCCCGGGCTCAGCAGTGTTGGAGATCGATGAATATGACACGCTCCCAGCGTACTGTACACTTAGCCTGTCAGCCTCTTGTTCCTCATAATGACGACAGGCTCTTCAGAGTATCGGCCGACTGTAGCATCTGTTGTTAAGATCCATTTGAGAAGTATAGAGCTGAGGTGGCTGTTAGTTTTTCCTAAATTTTGCATTAAAAAATGATATCTTTAGATCTGTTCAAGTCACTGATTTGCATTTCATGGCACTTTCCATCAATCGTTTTTCCTTTAGTATCGTTTCTTTCAAACACAACAATTGGAGGGTGACAGTGGTTAGCACTGTTATCTTCTAGCTTCAGATTGCCAAAGCCTGTATGGGAATGGCCTGTCATGTTCTCCATGTATAGAAATAGAAATGGTTTTCATCTCATAACTCTAAGATATGCACGTTAGGTTGCTGTATCTTGTGAAGGCATCCTGTGATGGACTGGAGTCCTAACTAATAGCCAAAAAATACTGAGATGCAAAGAAAGCCAACCTTTTTCGCTCCAACTGATTCCATAATTAGAAGCCATTTTTTTCTGTTGGCTGGTTAGTGCTCTCACTCTGCCACGTCAGGTATTTCCAAAACTTGATTTTTTTGTTTTCTCTGAGTTGCAAATTGGATCAAGATAGTAGTCCATCTGTTGGCCTACTTTGCATCTTAATATTATTTGACTGGTGGTTAAGGAAAAAAAAAATGAAGGATCCTGAAGGTGAAATAGCACACAAATTCGAATAAAGGTAAAAGGTGAATGTTCCTTTAGTAGTGTTACTTTATTACTGCATCAAAAAATGGTTGGAATAAATCTGCAACCATTGTGGCCCTGAAGGATTCACTTTTGACCCCTCGGATTTTGATAATGATGACTGCAAAGAGCCGACCATGACCTGTACATTAGTTGGTGGTAACAGGGGGATCCTCCTTAAGGCAGTCATTTTCATGACAGGAGGACATTTCAGTCTCCTCTTCAGCAATTGCCATCAGCAAAGAGCTGCTTTTACATGTCCACCACTAATTGTCACTAACAAGAGCAGTGCCACCAGAGGAGTGGGCTATGAGTGCAGTGTGTGTAATCCTTTAGATTTTAAATACTCCCATTTGTACTCCGGACCATCACAGCACTCCAGCACTCCTTTAGCTTTAACTACAATGGAACCCAAAAATATAACAACAAGATAAGTTTCTACACAAGCTTTTAAATGTTGAGCACTGAGGCAAAGAAGCTTAATTTACCGATAAAAAGATCACAATAAAACATGTGATAATCAAAAGCACAACCAGAGGAATAAAAAAGGCATTTTAGTAAATATTTATTTGCACAAATAGACATTCTAGGTTTTAACTGACCCCCCAAACACAAAGCATATAAAGGAGGCATACATACAAATGTTGATGTTGTGTTTAGTTAATTAAAAGATGTCCCTCGTACTAAGTGTAAAACTAAGGGGGGCAGGGCTTTTGCAGCTGCTGCTCCTCGCCTGTGGAACTCTTTACCTCTTTACATAAAGGAGTCGTCTACCATTGAACTATTCAAAACGAGATTAAAGACTCATTTTTATTCACTTGCATTCCGTGACCTTCAGTGGGGGTCATAATGAGAATGGGGTCAAATACAACATGGAAAAGATGCTGTATAAATAAAATGTATTATTATTATTATTATTATTAAGGCCCAATATTTATTTGGACTCCAAGTCTTATGTCAGACGTGGAAGATGTTATAGGAATATTGCACTCATTATATAAAAAAATCTTGGGACAAGACAAAACTTTTTCAGAGAGACGAGATGAGACATTTTCAGAGAGATTATTTCAAGTCTCGTGAGACGAGACTTTGTACCAAGAGATGAATTGAAAACCTAACAGGTCCAAGCGGGGTGGAAATAAAAGACAAACAGTAAAAGAAGAAAAGACAAAGAGTAGAAGACAAAGTGGAACGTCGTAAACAGGTTCGAAAACGTTGTCGCGATACACATGCAGAGAAGGTTTGAGATTATGAAAGTAATAAAACTCGAATGTCTCAAAAAACTGATAGTAAAGATCACATTAGTGCTAACAAACGGAAATTATTACTCAGTGAAATAACGGAACAGCGAAAACAGATCAAATATATGGACATAGATGATGTGACAGAAGTATGTAGATATTGTTCCCTAACCCTAACTCTAAACTTTAAAGTTTAAGTCGGAGACTTGCAGATCGTCTAATTTGTGTTGCCATCAGGGAAAAGTAGTGTTTCTTCCCAATGAAGAGATGTATCCACGAGAAATATAAGATTTGTTATTTGGTGAAAATGAATCCACAAACACTACAGGCAAAATATCTGAATCTACAATAATCTGTTTGCGTTCGCATCATTCAATGCTCAAAACATAGATTTACTCGATTCAGGACCATACGCTATGAGAATCTGTGGTCCCGCAACAATTAAAGCTAGTACAAGTTTAATTTGAAAGAAACCACAATTCGGTTAGGTTTAAATTTATGATTATGGAGAAGCGCTGTAACATAGAATCGAAAGAATTAAACGATCGGATGTATTTGAAATTCTACAGCCAATAATGGATACATATCCATACGTCCAAAAGTATCGCATTTTACACACATTTATCTGAAAAACACAGACAACTAAGTTTTCTTGGATTTCTATATGAATCCGAAAGATCACAGTCGTATATATAATAAACCAACATATGACGAATTGTCAGCAATAATGGTTTAGAAAGATGGGGGTTGGCAAGCGAAGCAAGCAGGGGACAGAGCCCCCTAGTTTTTTAATATGTTACTCATCCTATGTAGTTTGTAGTGGTGGTCATGAAAGAATTAAATCTTATGTTTTTGTGGAGAAAGGACATAACAAAGTTTTGATAGAATGGGACCCAGTAGTGACCAATGCTGGACAAAAGCAAACAGCATCAAAAGCCTCCATTAAAAAATATCACGTTACTCGTGTCTAATAATCCACACATCAGGTCATCCAGTGGCCTGCTCACAATGCCTAAAACATATGAAATTTCCTCTAAAATATTGTTAAATAAATAACTCTAGAAAAGGAAAGTAGTGCACAAACAGGAAGCCTTTCCCACTGAGTTTTGTATTGGAAACAGGACTCTTGACCAATGAATGAGAGGGAGAGGAGGGTCCCATGGCTCTTTCCATGCAGTCCCAATGATCTTTTCTGTGCTGCATCCTCTGCCAGCACATTTGCACCACCATCTCCACCTCACACTACTCATTTGGGATTAGAGAATGCACCATTTACACCCACTTTTGCCAACGTGAGCCAATCCAAGCCAGGATCCTTACTGAAACTCGTTGTTTTCCAGTAGTCACAAAACAATGGATTTCAGTAGAGAAGTGAGCCTTATACTCTTTAAGTGCTTGACCTCCTCTGTCTCTAACTCACTCACTTACTCAACCACTCACACTCACACACACTCTTCACAGCTTCTCAGAGTAGCTCCTTCTCTTCTCTCCCAAGTCTGTGTGGCCACACTGGAAATTTCACTCTAAAGATACCCCGAATGCCAGTATTACCAATAAGAACAGAAACAATCATAGCTTTTAAAGGGGAGTTTTAAGAATGCAGGGATGGAAATGAGAAATTTGTACGGACACTAGAAAAATATACAAAGATACTCATATCTGAATTTTAATCAAAACAGGCCAAAATGCCCAGCTCTTCATCATTCATACCTCTCACTCCCAGATTCAATCTAGCTACAGGTGCTGACACTTGTTCTCCAAAAACAAAAACAGAGAAATACAGGGTGAGTCAAATTTATGTTATCATTTGAATAGCGGAAACAACTTATTCACAAAACATACTTCATATGTGCAAGATGATTTACAAGAATATCTCAACCTGTTCACCTTCATGTTCAACACACAAAAACCAACGAGCAACAGTACCATTTAAAGCCCGGACACACATTTCATGGGGAATAGATGATACTTCAGTCCGTATTCTGTCCTTCAGGTCATTGATATCATGAACTTTGCTGCTGTACACCCGCTCCTTCACCATACCCCATAACCAGAAATCACAGGGTGTCAGATCAGGGGAGTGTGGAGGCCATGGCAATGGTCCACCACGACCTATCTATCAACCTGGAAAGGTGTGGTTGAGATAAAAATAATCCATTAGTGTTAACATTATTTTGACTCACCCTTTAAATGGTAGTTTAATTGTGACTGAATTAAATATCTAACTGAATAAACAGGAAATCCACAAATTAAAAAAAAACAAACCAAGTCCAACCAGTTTAGATGTACTGTATGTGATCATTTGGAATGTAATTAATATCCATTCATTTTTTGCATGCATTTATTTTTTGTGTGTGACATAACAAAATACTTCAATTTATTACAAACAGTCACAGCATTAGCTCTTGCATTAGCCATTACAAATACTTAGGTTATTTTGTTTTTTATTGTGTATGTTTCTGAACTCTCATACCCCCTATTCCCCTCCTTTTGCTCTCGCTAGCTCTCAATTGATTTGTTTTTGGGAATCTATCCATCTCCTCTTTCCTTTTCAGTCCCGAATCCTTAGCCCCCCTTAAACATTTCTTTTGAAACCAAAGAACTCGCACTCTTGAGACGCCCTTCCTTTTAGCGTGGCGTTATGGTATGTGAATGTTGTTCACTTTTCTAACCATTTATTCTTTATTGATCAGCAAAGCTGAAATAAGATGAGTTATTGATTTTATCCTCAATTTGCAGGCTTTATTCTTTCAGTTTTGAGCTATTTCATTTTTGTTATAAAATGAGTTTATTCTTTCTAACCTGGATTTGTGTCTCAAATCTAATAGATAATATCAGGAATGGTGGCTAATTAAGCTTTCACTAAAATAATTATGGGAGTGTGTATGGGGTCTTTCAATTTCCATTATTACTTTTGCTTGCTGTTTAATGGCTTTTGGCTCAGCAATCACTTTGAAGGGATGTGGCTCTTGTGCGGACTCTCTGCCCTTTGTCTACTGGATTGTTCATTGACATTTGTGGTGCTGGCTAGTCCTCTGTTTGTGAAGGCAGCAGACTCATATCAGAATAAATACAGTCTTCTGACATTGCCATTAAATAGACAGTAAATCATAACAGAATTGTAGCTTTTGCCAATTTCAGAGTGATTCTCCGTGTCCTCTTCTATGACTTATGTGTTGTGATTATTCAATATGAAATGTGCTCTGTCAAATGCCAACTGGGTTGTTCATCGATTATTTGCGCATCCTTATTCAAGGACCCTTGAACTCTAATTACTAAATGTGCTATTTGAACCATATTTTTGCAATGACATTTTTGATTTCTACCAGATGAGATTTGAATGTTATTTTTTTTTTTAAATTAGAATGTTTCATTAAAGCTAACCACTAATTGTTTTCATAACAGTTCATTTGTAACCCATTTTTATATTTGGGTTTTTAATTTTATATTTTTTCATTGGTATATACTGTTTTATTTTTAGATGCCCTTGTAAAATCTTGTGTTCCTCTGTGAAAGGTATTATAAAATGAAAACTGGTCGATTGATTGTGCTAATATGTATCTGCTCATTTTCCTGTTTCCATCTTTGGTACAAATATGCATATTGCTCATGTACCAAGTCAATTTAAGGATCACTATTTGCTGATATCCAAATTGATTCACAAGACCAGTAGGCATTATCATTGTTTGCATTCACTTTCTAAAACTGGAGCACAGGGTTGATTGATTTGCTAAGGGTTACAAATAACATTTCAAACTGCTTAATGTCGTTCATGGCTGCAGAGGCCTGGAGTCAACATGAGTAACATAGGATGCGAGGCAGGAACAAGCAAGTTGGAAATAAGAATTGGACTGGCAATCTTGTGCTGCTTTAACACACGGTGATCATTAGTCTCACATGACTGAGCCAGTAGGTACCAGGATAACAGTGAACAATCAAACACTAAGATCTTGGACACACACACTAGTATCCATCCATCCATTATCCAACCCGCTATATCCTAACTACAGGGTCACAGGGGTCTGCTGGAGATAATCCCAGCCATCACAGGGAGCAAGGCAGGAAACAAACCCCGGGCAGGGTCCCAGCCCACCGCAGGGCACACACGCACACACCCTCACACCAAGCACAATTTAGGATTGCCAATGCACCTAACCTGCATGTCTTTGGACTGTGGGAGGAAACCGGAGCACCCGGAGGAAACCCACGCAGACACAGGGAGGACCCGGGAAGCGAACCCTGGGTCCCCTAACTGCGAGGCAGCAGTGATACCACTGCGCCACCGTGCTGCCCCCATACTAGTATCAATGATTGAAACTTTAGATCATAATTTACCAAAATAAAACATAAATTAGATCAAGAGTTGTACGTTAACCCGGAAGCTTACTACCAGGCGGCGCATGAAGAACCTGCCTGGTGTTGGGGTCAATGGTTTTAAGAGTTTTATTAGTAATAGAAGAATAAAAAATGTTGGAGACCTCTTACTGGCTTTGCCTGCTTTCTGTGCAAGGGGTTATTTTTCTGTGTACCATCCTATATATACTGTATACTGTATGTTGGAAAGTTGTTAAGGTTGGGGTTGGCCTGAGGAGATATAGCATTCATTACGTGCCACGTGAATAACTGTTCTGTGTCTGCCAGATTGGGTTCCCTCATCTCTTTTTTTGTTTCTTTTTATATTTATTTTGTCAGGTTTAAAGTATTTGTATATGTGGGTGGTACATCAAAAGGAGGCGGGGACATCCTGACCTCATCACACTTGAGCCCTCCCACTGGCTATTTAGGTCAAAACAGAAGGAAAGCTCAGGCACTGTGCATTGCGGTTGTGAAGGAGTTATAGTAAGCATTGTGTTTCATGTTTTATTTTCTGTTTTTCTTCTTTTTATTAATTCTGCTCTGTTTTTTGAATTCTTCATTGTTTTTGGCTAATGGGGCTTGTTAGTTATCAGATTGCCTGTCACAGCAGACAATAACTTTGGCCTTATTGTTTTGCTTGTTGAGCTTTTTTGTATCATTCTTCAGTTTTATAATAAACTAGGGGGCTTTGCTCGCCAACCCCCACGGCCTGCACTACTCGCCAGCCACTTCGCGTCTCTGCCGCTCACAGAAGTGGATTTCACTTTCACCAAACAACAAATCTTTTAATTCTCGTGGATATGTCTCTTCATTGGAAAGAAACACTACTTTTCCCTGATAGCAACACGAATAAGATGATTTACATGTCTCCGACTTAAAGTTTGAACCTGAACAATATATTTGATCTCTTTTTGCTGTTCTGTTATTTCACTGAGTAACAATTTCCATTTGTTTGCGCTAATTTTCTTTACTATCATTTTTTTGAGACTTTTGAATTTTAGTACTTTCATTATCACTAACCTGTTCGGCACGTGTATCACACCAATGTTTTTGAATTCTTTACGATGTTCTACTTTGTCATCTACTCTTTGTCTTTTTTTCCCGGCCACGAGCGTGGTTAAATCCCTTGGCACAAAGTCTCGTCTTGCGGGACTTGAAAGTATCTCTCTCTGAAAAAATCACGTCTCGTCCCAGGATTTTTTTATTATAATAGATAGATATCTTTAATTTAATGGTGGTGGAGTGGTAGCGCTGCTGCCTCACAGAAAGGAAACCAGAGAATCACATCCTGCATAGAATTTGCATGTTCATCCAGTGTCCGTGTCATTTCCTCCCATAAACATGCAGTTTAGGTGAACTGGCAACATTAACTTGGCCCTTGTGTGTGTGAATGTGTTCAGCCTACAATGGTCTGGCTCCTTCTCCAGGGATTGTTCCTAGCTTATGCCCTGTCCAGTCACCCACGACCTGGTCAGGATTAAGCAGGCTTGGAAAAAGGAATTGTGTTTTTGATTCATAAAGATTGTTTTGGTTTCTGACTTTCCAAGTCAAAGGTTGTTGTTATGTTTCTTTTCCCTTGGGAGAAATCACAGATATGTTAGAATTATTAAATGCATCCAAATTTTAAAGCCAGCCCATTTTTGACCTCGGGTAGGACGCAGCCTCAAGCTGAGGTTTGTTTGGACAGACCAGTGGAGATCCTGGCCTGCACTGGTGCTTATTTGAAGGCCTCAAACTCTTTGCTACAGTCCTGATTCTGGTTCATGACAATTATATTTCTAGTAAAATCATTTACACTTCCACAAATGCTCATTCACTCTTAATATGGAGGAACTTGTTTACCAGTTTTTACTGTTACATCCCAACCCTACTAGTTGGCCAAGTTCATACCAAGTGGCTCATTTGTATCATACTGATAAGAAGGGATAGCACACATTAATTTGTTCATTAACAAGAAAGTGTCTGCATCTTAGGTTTTATGAATTCTTTGAGAGCCTGTTTAATCTGAATAAAATGTAACATTTAGTAGATATTATCCAAGCATTTCATACAGAAATGATTATATTTAAAGTGTTGCATAAAAATACTTCCTATGAAGTCAGTGGACGGATTGGGAGAGCATGGGGTGTCATGAGGTCTCTGGAAAGGGGTGTGCGGCGCTCCTGATATCTATGCAAAAGGATGAAGGTCCAAGTCTTTAGAGTCCTGGTGCTTCCTATGTTGCTATATGGTTGTGAGACATGGACACTATCCAGTGACCTGAGACATGGACTGGACTCCTTTGGTACTGTGTCTCTCTGGAAAATCCTTGGGTACCATTAGTTTGACTTTGTGTCGAATGAGCGGTTGCTCTTGGAGTCCCGAATGAGGCACATCACCTGCATTGTGAGGGAGCGTCAGTTATGGCACTACGGCCTTGTGGCACGTTTCCACAAGGGTGATCCAACTCGTAAGATCCTCATTGTTGGGGACACGAGTGGCTGGACCAGGCAAAGGTGTCACTCACGTAACACCTGGCTGTGGCAGATAGAGGGTCATTTCCGGAGGGTGGGACTGGACCGCGTGTCTGCCTGGGGGGTTGCAAACCGGGATCCCGAGCTGTACCAGTGCATGCTCCCCAACTTGACTTGCTAGTTAGTGTTTTCAGTATTGACAAAATCATTGCTTGTATCTGAGATATGCAAGCACTGCTAGAATGGTGTGGTTGCACAGTGCTTAGGGTTTCGTTCCCACCCTGCACCTTAGTCTAGGGTTGGAACTCTGGGTATAAGAACTGCTTTTGTGGAACATGTTTTCTCTGTGTGTATATGGGTTTTCATCTGGGCATTGTGGTTTTTCTACTACTTTGTAAAGATGTGCCCAGTCAAAGGAGGTTCTACTTAAGTTATATAATACACTGGTGAGGTCTCACCTGGAGTACTGTGTGAAGGTTTGGTCTCCATATTATAAAAAAGACAGGGGCAGCATTAGGAAAATGTCCAATGGAGAGCAACTAGATCAAATCCCGGAGTGAGAGGTATGAACTATGAGGAGAGACTAAAGAAGGATTTGGTACAGTGGATCCCAGCTGTTACTTTAAAATAAATTCTGCAACAGCAACCCAGGGACACAAATGGACACTTGTTAAGTCAGACTTCACACAAATATTAGAAAACATTTCTTTATGCAGTAAAACACAGACACATGGAATAAATTAACATGTTGTGTAGTAGTTAGAAGGACTTTAGAGACCTTCAGATTTCAGATTTCGATTTGATGCCTGGAGGAAGAGGATGGGCAGGCTCGTTCTAACACATTGCACTTGAGTGAGTGTGAATGTATGTGAGCGAGTGTACCCTACAGTGGTCTGGCACTCTGTTCAGGTTTGGTCCCCACCTTATACCCAGTACTACCACCTGCAACTGAATACCAGTGTTAGCAAGTGGATAGATTCTGCTCAAATTGCCTTGCTAAAATATGAAAATGTTCAATATGAAAAATACCAAAAATATAA
The DNA here is from genome assembly GCA_026402145.1 of Polypterus bichir lapradei. NCBI lineage: Eukaryota > Metazoa > Chordata > Cladistia > Polypteriformes > Polypteridae > Polypterus > Polypterus bichir. Next base: position 2,585,772 of record JANRMT010062803.1, on the reverse strand, counting down.
ATATTTAATTTGTATATGTGCTACAGTGCTATGAAAAGTCCTTTATTAAATATTGATTTTTGTTTCTGAATTAAGTGATTCTCACTTTACACACAGATATGCAATATTCTCTTTTATTAATTTTCATTTATAATATTGCATTAGGTGTCTTTTTGCTATGATATTTCAAAATATTCAGAGTGAAACCTAGTAAAATGTAGTAATTGATTCTACAAATGAAAGAAGATGCTGTGCCCTCCATAGTTTTTGGGACAAAGACACATTTTTCCTTGATTTACTCTTCTGTTGCTCAGTTTAAAACTACAAATCAAACAATTCAGACGTGATTAAAGTTCACACACTGCATCCTTTCATTTAGGGTATTTATGTACAAATTACAGCACATTTTAGACATGGTCTCCCCATTTCAGGAGACCATAATATTTGGGCCAATTGGTGTCACAGGTATTTGTGATTACTCCGGTGTGTTTCATTGCTTCATTAGTGCCGGCATAAATACCTTGGCTTGCTTCTACACTTTGGAGTCTGTAGTTGAATTGCAATCATTGCATACAAGGGATATGTGACAATATACTAAATACGACTGCTTTAATACACCTGCCATTGCCATGTCCCAGACATGGTGGTGCCCTGAAATGGGGGGAACACGTCTAAAATGTGTCATCATTTCTACATAATGTGACCGAAATGTATGCAAATACCCTTAAATGAAAGGCCGCAATGTTCACTTTTAATCACATCTGAATTGTTTGATTTGTAATTTTAAACTGTGGAGCAGAGGTATAAATCAAAGAAATATGTGTCATTGTCCTACACATTATGGAGGACACCTACAAATGCTGTGAAAGGTGTGGTGTTAAATTTTGATAAATTTTTATTTACGTCACTTACCATTTCATGCAGAAAAATTCAGTGCCCATATTTCAGAAACAGAATTTGAAAATCTGAATTTTATAAAACGCTTTCTGAACAGAATGTACTGTCAAACCTTGTACAGATAATTCAACTTTTATTGTACTCTATGAAGATGTACATTGAAATACATATATACAATATATACTTTAATTGTGTTATTGTTTTACTCAACCTTTCTTTATTTAATATCTGTTAACACAATCTTACACAATATTGCTTCCACATTTTTACAAAAGGAACTGTTGTGTTAAAATGGAAGAAGAGAACTGTTTATAGCAACGAGAAAGAGACAAAGAAATTGCATTTAAATTGGTCTTAATTAAGGCAAACTGCATCTGAGATAAGGTGATAATCTCACAAAATTGAGTAAAGCACATAATTTAAGTAAGGAAGTAATTACTCACAGTTGCTGTGATCTCCCTGCTGTTTGCTGTCTTGTCTTCTGCCGTCAACCTTTCAGTTCAAATGATGCAAAGCTGTGATTCCCTTTTTTTTCTCTCAGTCCCACCTCCAAGATGAAGCAGACAGATTTAAAACTGGCTCCACTTCAGATGTTGCAGAAACTCTGTCACTGGCATTAACTCCTCTGCTTGTGCCCGTCTGCAGTGAAGAATCCCCTTGAAAGAAGTAAGGAGAAAGTAATTCACTAAGTGCTTTTCCTACAAAACTCCCTTTGGATACAACTTGATTAAAACCAGGTGAGGTCTGAGGGCCAAAAGGACATTTGCTACATCAGTGTTTTTCAATTATTTACAAATTAGTACAATTCACTAAGAATACAGTATCCAGGTAGAGCAACCAATTATCTGCCTTCCACACAGCCATTTATTAATTTCTTGATGTGTGTATATACAGTATGTCTGGGAATACAAAATGTGCTGCCTGTGTGTATATGTACATTAAATACACCTGCATGTATGTACTTACATACGTACTGTATATGTGTATCTCTGCTGCACGTACGCTACAAGTTCATGTATTTGTTTGTGTTTGTATATACAGACGCCGGCTTCTATGCACTCTATATTGTAATAGGTATTGTCACGTATGCTCATTGGCAGATCATCTTCCAGGTTTATCAGAGGTAAGCAATACTACCCCAGGGCAAGAGGGGGCGCAGTCACTAACATTCTTGTCTCCTCTATAATCCTCAGTAGTGAGAAAATGCCCACTGAGGGCAATGGTCAGGAGACTATAAAAAAATGGACGCCCAGAAGAATGGCGTCTCAGATTGGACCCGCATTATGATAAGCAGAGAGCCCGACCAGATTGACTTCTGTTAAGAGAAGACTAAGATCTCTCTTAGTTTACATGATTTTCTCACTGTGTTACATGCCATTGAGAGTCCTTTTTACATATCTTCATTTTCGTGGATTGAAAGGGGTGACCTGGCTGGGACTCCAGCACTTTCTAGACATGACAAGTGTCCATCTAATCATCCACAGTATGCATGCTTGGATGTATTTATATATACACTAGGGGGCTCTGCCTGCTGCTCGCTTCGATTGCCAACCACAAGGCAGGCGCTACACGCTAGCCACTTCGCAGATCTGCCACTCGCATATGGGGAAGCGAACGTACAATTTAAACAGATTGTTATTTTCATGGGAATTGTTACATATGCATAATAGAACTAACTATTTTACATTACGGCGAGTAATTAACCATAGTAAAAAACAGTAACACGTAATAAATTGAAAGAAAATTATGCTTCATGTTGCGTTAGAGGTATTTGTTGCATTATACATTTTCGTTCTGTTTGGCTTTGAAATTAACACGCAAATACTTTTTAAACTTACACCTTTACCGTAAAACTAAAGTAAAAACTATTTTTTTAATTAACTTTTCGTCAATATCGCATTGAATTTTGATTCCGTGTTTGGACTTACATCGTGACAACACAATGTATAACTGTCTGTGAGTGAATATTGTTTCTTTTTCTGTAATAAATAAACCAACTTTTTCAAATGTTTGTCCCTGTGATTTGTTAATTGTCATAGAAAAAGCTATTCTAACGGGAAACTGTAAACATTTAACTACGAATGGCATATCAAGATCTCCTTTGGTGTCTGTTATCCGCGGAAGATGTATTACATTACCTTTCTTGTCACCTGTTATGATACATCCTTCTTTCAACAGCAGTTTGGCCGGTGGAAGACCAGACGGTGTTAACGGTTGTAGATATTTTACGGGATATTGTAAGTTGATGTATTCATATTCCGCACTATCACCACCAACTGTTTCAGCATAGTCTATTGATATGCATTTAACCAATTTGCCGTATAACTGATCGACAATTTTCACGTTAATTTGTTTGACTTCATCTTTTCTCGGTGCTAGGATTGCCCATTTACTCATTTATTATTATTATTATTATTATTATTATTATTATTATTATTATTATTATTGCCGTGGTTAAAAAATGGTTGAGAGGAGGTTAGGACTAGGAAAAAATTTTTTGGCAAAAGTCTCGTCTCAAGATTTTCTTTTATAATAGAGAGATATATTTATTACTGGCTGCGGGTAGATTACAAGTTCAAATTTTTTAAGAATAAACAGCATTTGTTTTAAATTCTTCAATAAATAAACATATATATTCCACTTTATAATGAAAATCAATATTATATTTATGAAAAAAATTAAAATAATTGAACTAATAAATACACTGTTATTTATAATAAAGTCATTACAGGTGAATATACATCAGATGTCAACTGAGTGCTTCTTTCAAAACCCTCAACCAAAATGTTTAACTGTCAAATCCACAAGTTTGCCCTCAGAGGCAGTACCGAGGTGAGGCGTACGCTGCTTTTCAAGAGGGTCTACCTTTAATTTCTTCTCCTAACTTTCATAACAATCTGTTTTTATGCATCATTGATCTGAGACTGAACATTTAAGAAAATAATGTGACACATGGCAAGATTTCTCAAAGAAGCCACCCCCAAGGCAGTCAGTGGAGACTGAGGGCAGAAAAAAAGTACCCTGTACTGTGACATGAACCAAAACTAATACTGTATCCATACCAAATTTCAGGTAAATTGGTTATGTTTTTCCTGAGTGATACCCGGATATACAGACAGACATTCTTTACTTTATTTACATAGAACAGGGTTTCTTAAACTTTTTAATTTGAGGACACATAAGAAAATCAGGATCATACTGGGAGTAAGCAGTTAACTGTTACCATGATGACGGCAAAGTCGTATATAAAGAAACAGCAACTGCCATTGTCACACATGTGAGTCAGATGCTCACCCTTTGAATTCTTCCCAGCAATGTGCTACCACCCTGAGCCGAGAGGGGGTGCTGCCACTAACTGTCTTGTCTTCTTCTACCTCAATAGTGCTGAGTAACTGCCCAGTGAGGGAAACTGGCTCCACCCCTTCTGGTCCCAGAAGGAGCCATCACCAAGCAACCTAAGAAGCAGAGATCCACAGCCTACTTATATTCAACATTGTCATTCTGACTAAGCTAGCTCGAGTGTTATGGTGACAGTAGTTTTTTTTTTTTTTTAACACCATTGTGCATTGTTTTTTTTAAATCTTCAAGTAAATGGGGACACCCAGGTTGGCACCCCAAAAATATATCACAGTATCTGAAGGTCATTCCCTCAGATAATCACACTACATAATAAAAAAACAGTTTTTCTTCCATTCATGCATATTTCTCTCATGAAAATTACAAAGAGACAAAAGTGCAAAGCAAACATCTTATTAAAAAAAGGGAATAGAATTCTGAGGGGTATCACTGCCAGTGTAAATGCTTAGCGTTAAGCTTTAGTAAAACTGAGAAAATTAAATTCTTTGTACCGGGAACGGCTCGAGGATGTGTGGATTTTTGAAAGGTCAGTATGAATTGTAGCTTAATTTAGTCACTTAACTCATGGCATCAGATAAAGAATAAAATGTTAAAAATAATTAACTGATTCTGTTGATTTACTTTGTCTTAAATAACATTTTTTAAATAACGCTTTTCAAAGGAGATACACCATTAGCAATACATTTTTCTGAGTTCACAAATAGTTCATCATCTTGGTTTTAATTTAGCAATTCAAAAATCTGCATCAAAACTTGTCATGTGTCTAAATTATGACCAACATATCTGTTTTGTTATTTGTATTTTATACAGGATTAATTGGGATAAATACAGTAATTCAGCGAGCAGTCCAGTCTGAAGTGTTTAATCCTACTGACAGACATCATGCTGAATTTTTGAGGGCTCCGTTATGTGGCCAGTCTTACCCTCTTGATGACTCTTTTGTGTTCTTACAGTTCGCAATGGTCCAACAAAACAGCCCTTTGCACTACCAGTAGATTGAGATTTATCGAATAACTTTAAAATAATACTACGAGACGCTCAACAAACTTAAAGCTACTGTAAGCTTCATTACACCTCTGCTATTCATGTTGTAACAGTGAAAATGTAATGAGGCACTGACCAGTTTTCGAAAGCTGCTTCAACTGTACATAGCATACCACCCTGCTACTTCTGCACAGGCTAACATGGGCAAAATAAACAAAAACTATTTGTGCTTTGTTTTTAAAAGAAATATACCAATAGACTGACATATCCAGTCCTCCTTAACTTCTCTTTCGTTATCCCTGTTACAATTTTTTCACTGCTAGTCACATGCTATCTATCTATCTATCTATCTATCTATCTATCTATCTATCTATCTATCTATCTATCTATCTATCTATCTATCTATCTATCTATCTATCTATC
>JANRMT010062803.1:2547026-2580122 GCA_026402145.1 Polypterus bichir lapradei | reverse complement strand
ATCTATCTATCTATCTATCTATCTATCTATCTATCTATCTATCTATCGTGTCTTTCTTCCATAAAATGTTTGGGGCCTCACAAGAAAATCTCCATTTGACAGTGTTGGTAAAAGTCTTGAAGATGGCACTGAAGGTGACTGCATTAGATACAGTACATCAAGGTGCCTTTGTCACTTGCTATTTGGCTTTGACAATTAACTGATAGTTTTGGATATTGGATATTGGTAGATGTGTTAAAAAGGCATTCAGAGGCAGGTTTACCCATGACCGTCATCATCAGGTTCTTTCATGAGAAACCTGAATACAATGAGAACTGATTGAGGTCATGTACAGTAGGTAGAATGCCTAGAGGGGGCTGGGTGGTCTCGTGGCCTGGAACCCCTGCAGATTTTGTTTTTTTCTCCAGCCGTCTGGAGGTTTTTTTTGTTTTTTCTGTCCTCCCTGGCCTTCGGACCTTACTTTTATTCCATGTCAATTAGTGTTCCCTAATTTTAATTCTTATTTATTTTGTCTTTTTTCTCTTTCTTCATCATGTAAAGCACTTTGAACTACATTATTTGTATAAAAATTTGTGCTGTATAAATAAATGTTGTTGTTGTTGTTTACAGGAGTTTGTGGGGCAAGGTAGTCAATTCTGCAGAATAATTAGTAATTGGGTTATCTCTTGGTTATAACTCCTGATGTCAACAGTACTAGGGAGTTGTACTGTGTTAGTCATTATGTATGTACCTAGCAAAATATGTGCGCTTCGCAGTGGAGAAGTAGTGTGTTAAAGAAGTTATGAAAAAGAAAAAGAAACATTTTAAAAATAACGTAACGTGATTGTCAATGTAATTGTTTTGTCACTGTTATGAGTGTTGCTGTCATCAAGGATTTGATTATCATTATTTCTTTCAATCAGGTTCGTATTTGGAGGACATGTTGTGTTCAAGTTACATTCCGTGTTTGTCAACCGTTGTAAAGATAACAGGTTTCATTCATCGAAGTGTTCACTACCCAAATCGGTACTCGTGAATCTAAAATGTTTAACAGGCATTCCCGGTATTAAGTTGTGGATTTGCCTGCAAATATTTAGCGGCAGCATCTCTATTAAGTTGTGGAATTGCCTGTGAGTATTTAGCAACAGCTTGACTATTAACTTGTGGATTTTTCTACGAGTATTTAGCGACAGCGTCTCTATGAACTTGTGGATTTGCCTGCAAGTATTTAGTGACAGCGTGTCTATTAACTTGTGGATTTTTCTGCGAGTATTTGGTGGCAGCATCACGAAGTTGTTTTCGTTTAGCTGCAACAGATAATGTACCACAACGTCTGACATGCCTCCTTTTTACTGTTTTCTCACAACTCGGATTGCTGCTGTCATAATCGGTTTGAGTTTCATGGTTTGTTTCAATTACATTAGTATTTGAAGGACATGTTGTGTTGAAGTGACATTCGGCATCTGTCAAGCGTTGTAAGCATACAACCGACTTCATCAATAACTTCGCATCCAGCTTTTGAGAGTTTAAACATTCATAAGCATCAAAGTGTCCATTACTGAAATCGTCGCCTGTGAATCTAAGATGTTTAAGAGGCATTGGCGGTTGTCCAAAGGTGTAAAATATTTGCCCATTTTGGTACACTTGAAAGCGACAACCGAACAATTCAGCGGCAGCCATCAACTCACATGCAGAACCATAGGTGAAGAGCTTAAGCATTTCACTCTTATACTGTAGTGCTCCTGTGTAGTATAATTATCTCCTGTACTGTCATCAGTCCACACCTTGAACCTGTCCCAGTCATTCAATACATAAGACACAATGTTCCTCCGGATATCAAGAATGAGCCTGATATGGCCGTGCAATATGTAACACAGAGAATGGAAAAGGCAGGTGGCATCTCCGGGCATGGAAACCACTCGGTAAGTGACAGTTCTCTTTCGATGGTGATTACCTCGATAGACATCTCACCACCCAAATCGTTACTCGTGAATCTAAGATGTTTAACAGGCATTCCCGGTATTAACTTGTGGATTTGCCTGTGAATATTTAGCGACAGCGTGTCTATTAACTTGTGGATTTTTCTGCGAGTATTTGGCGGCAGCGTCACAAAGTTGTTTTCGTCTAGCTGCATCCGAAAATGTACCAAAATGTCTGACACGCCTTCTTTTTACTATTTTCTCACAGCTTGGATTGCTGCTGATGGACGGCCTTATATGGGTAGACAGTCAATTACATGGGAGGCGTGGGGATGGGGGATGCAACTCTGCCTCACACAGTGACCGAGCTGCAGGCTATGGCCGTATATATGTACGTAAGTAGGATTCAGTTATGACCGTTACGCGAAGAATTTCGAAATGAAACCTGCTTAACTTTTGTAAGTAACCTGTAAGGAATGAGCCTGCCAAATTTCAGCCTTCTACCTACACGGGAAGGTGAAGAATTAGTGATGAGTCAGCGAATCAGTCAGTCAGTCTGATTCCTGCCTTGCACACAATCATTACCAAGATAGGCTCCAACTTATGTGAAAGTGGCATGCTTCCACTTTGGGCTCCCACGGAGGTTCCTGGAAGCTCTAGTCCTGAAAGACAGCCCTGTTGGGTTTCTTGGGGGCCACTGCCAGGAGAGGTCTTTGCTGCTTTAGGGTTTCTCCACCTGATCCTGATCCAGAAGTGCTTCTAGGATGCAATGTACTGAAAGTACTCCTGGGTTTGGCATAAAAGGAGCCCATCTGCCTCGTTTGGGGACTTGTAGTCGAGAGTAGGAGAACAAGGCTTGCTTAGGAGGAATGAAAGGAGAAGGAGAAGTGAAAGAAGAGGGGAAAGAGGCTACTTTGCACTCCACTCTCTCTCTCTATATATATATTTATATATATATATGTGCATATTGTGGAAGGTGGCCCGGACACAGACAGACGGACAACGGTTTGTCACCCAGCACACACATATTTATTATATACAATATTTACAAGTTTATAAGTCCGTGCACAAACCCAGTGCCTTCAGCACCGCTTCCCCAAAGTCCAGGCCTTACAGTCCAGTGCCTGCCTTCTGGCCACCTCCACTCCTCTCTCACCAGACTCCTGTCTACTTCCACCCGACTCCTGACTCCGAATGAAGGGAGGCGGCCCTTTTTATAGCAGCCCGGATGGGCTCCAGCTTCCCCCCCGACACTCCTCCGCGGACACTCCCCTGTGTGGCGGAAGTATTGGCTGCGCACCGGGAAGCACTCCGGGTGTCCCCAGTCTTCTTCCCCCCAGCACTTCCTGGTGAGGCGGAAGTGCTGTGGTCCAGGGCTCTTCAGGCACTGGGGCGCCCAGTGCAACCAGGGCGATTGCCCCCTCTTTGTCTGGAGGAGACGCAAGCCCTCCTCCTGTCTTCCTGCGTGTCCCGGCTGGTTACCACCCCCAGCTGTCCGCCACAATATATATACATAATGTGTATGTGTATATATATATATATGGGCTCCTCAGTATCTCCCCCGGAACACTTGGTAGCAGCCTCCCTGGTTGACGATGGTACCTCAGTTTCCCGCAGGGTTTCATGGGAGATGGAGTTCTCCCCAACCCTGTGGGGATCTGGGGTGGCCGCCAGGGGGTGCTGCATGGATCCCGGAGCCAACCTGGATACCTCTATAGCCACGCCCAGAAGTGCAATTAACAACAGCTGATCAAGCATCTGGAGCACTTCCGGGTGGGTTATAAAAAGGGCCAGCATCCACCACTCAGGAGCTAGAATCGGGAGGAAGAGGACAAGGTTGGATGGGAGGAGTGGTGGTGCCAATGTGGAGAGAAAAGAGTGTTTGTGCTGTATTAAGTGCTTATGGGACTGTGTTGTGGCTGGAGGGATTACGGTGAAGACATGCCCTCCAGCTGAAGAAAACAAAGTCTTTGTTGTATTTTTACACGTTTCTCTGGGTCAGTCTGTGCCGAGTCAGGCGCAATATAGCACCTTTATCACTATATATATATATATATATATATATATATATATATATATATATATATATATATATACTAGGAGGCTCCGCCCACTGCTCACTTTGCTTGCCAAACCCAGGGGCGGGTGCTGGGCCCCCATCTATCCTGCAGCTGACCCGCTCCGAGAAAGTGATTGTATTTCAAGATATGGTACAAGACCCCCTGGCGCCTTCCGCGCCCAACCCCCAATTGCGGCCTAGTAGGCCGTCCCATGACTTTCTTCATATTTTCGTTTATAATTTAAAAATGGAGTAAGAATCTGAAAATCTAACATCCCATTAAAGTTTGATAAATTTTGAAAAGAATGATACCAAACATATATTCCTACTTATGTAGCTTTTAAAATAAGCCTGATTTAAAGCATGACAAAAAAGTCACATAAAATCGTTGCACAAAATCGTTGCACTTTTAGGCTTAGGATTTTATATAAAACAGAGCAGATATATGTGTGTGTGTGTACAGTATGTATGTATGCTTGTCTATATGTACATTTTTTTAGATACTTAGTCTGTTATCTGATTCACTTTTCTTTCAGCTTACGAACCAATAGAATAAAGAATTTGTAGAAACATTACATTTACTTTCCTATCTACAGACAGAAATGGGATAGGAATCTACTCCCAGTAGTAAGTGGTCATTTTATTGAGACTCAAGAGAAAGATATCAGCCAATGCCGTCAAGTTACACTTCAGTCTGACTGGCTAATTTAGTTATCAAATAAACGAGAGAGGAGAGAAAATGTCTTCTAGTGTGGCTAGGCTGGCCATTTTAAAAATGAGTGCAGCATGACAAGTAGTATTTCTCAGGCATTGTGAGCAAGCCAGTTAAATAGAAAAATTGTAAGGGTAAAAAAACCCAGACTTTCCATTTCACCATAGACTCAAGATAAAAAAATAATATGTGATATGTATATTTAGTATGCAGTTAAAGTGCCAGTTAAAAGTATTGACCTCTTGGAGTTTTTTTGTTACACTGCATTGAATTACAATGGATTTAATTTGGCTTTTTTGACATTGATCAACAGAAAAAGCCTCTTTAATACCAAGGTGAAAACTGATCTCTGGAAAGTGGTTTAAATTAATTACAAATAAAAAACACAAAATAACTGACTGAGTAAGTTATTCACCTCTATTAATGTGACACACATAAATCACCACTTGTGTTGGTTTTAAAAGTCACATAATTAGTTCAACGGAGATCACCCAAATGAAATCCCTTATGATTCAATGTTGTATATTAATAAAATGTGAAAACTTTAAACAAGGTTAATAATTTTTATAGAACCTGTTCATACGAGTGAAACTTGGAGTGTCTTCTCTAGGGAAAAAAAAACAAAGCAACCACAAAGAAAACAACAGGAGAAGTACCTTACAGTTACAATCTGTACTACTGAGCAACTTAGGTATGAAGGGAATTGAAGAACAGATATTGTAGAGGAAGAGGACAAAAGAGGAAGATAGAAAGGCACCGTCTCCAAAACACACCTCCACTGAGTGGAAAGAGAGGGCTAATGGCACATAAAGGTGAAGGTTTGACAGGACTTACTCTGTCACTTAGTAATCTCAAGGGGTTTGGACCTTAGTGTTAGTACACATCCAGACAGAGGCACAGCTATTTAACAATCGCCTATTCTATTTTTCAGAAGTTAGGGGGACATGATTTGTCATTTTATAAATTGTCATACGTTTTGAAGTGTGAAGTATTTTAAAATCTCAGTAACAACACAAAGCTCACCTCTCTTGCATGGCGATCTGAACTACGCCACCCTACCAATCGGGAAAAATCCAGGAGTATTCTTAACACACCTGATTTTTGAAATGTTATGTGTCAACTGAGGACACCCAAAGAAAAGCACTTGGAAATTGTCAGTGGTGAACTCTTTAAATAATGAATGTCTGCATGATCAACATAATGACAGGCTCATTCAGCTTTGGCCTTCAGGCTGGACATTTTACTCAAAAAGAGAGGACAATGTGGCTCACATTAATGCTACAGCTCAGACACATGGCACACTGTATTATTTATCTATGAAATTGCCAAGTGAAAGAACTTTACTGTCATTTTAAACCATTTCACAGGCTAAACTTTAGTGTGAAACATTTTCTTTTGTTTCATGCATGCAATTTAAGATAAGCATTTATTTATTTGCAATAGGACAAGAGTTGCAAATAAGACAAATGAGCCACATTTTCTACATTTACATCCATTCATTTCTTCCCTAAACCCATTTATGTTGTATTTCATTAATGGTTGCTGTGTGATGGAGCCTACCACATGTATGGCAGGACCAAACCTGGACATGTCACCAGTCCATCAGAAGGCACACTGTGTATTTTTAAATAGCTTCATCATGGGCAAGGGAGAATGCACCATTAACTAAATACATCTTTGGCATGAGGGGAGAACCCAACTACACAGAGAATGCTGACTCGGACACTGAGAATACTCAAACTCCTCTCAGAGAATGAGCGGGCTGGGATTTGAACCCAGTAGTCTGAAGGTGTAAAACAGAAACAATAACTACTACACCAATGTGTTACTGTACCAGATTTCCTAAATTATATATTATTTTTTAAGCAGTTGCTACAAAACAGTCCAACTGATTACATTGCAAAGTCTTATTTATTTGCTTTCTGTATGAATTTCTGCAGGGCAGCTATACTTGCACACTTACATACAAACCTAGGAGAATTGTAGACAACAGGTTCATTATAAATCGCTTCATTAAAAAAGCATGGTTATGAGATGATAAAAACACCCAGATCTTCTAGCAGTAAGCACTCAAAATATGGAATAAGTGATGAGCCTACAGTAACTGTTGGAACCTACACGTAGCTACTCCAGTGTACTAAAGGTTTTGTTATACTATATCCATATGTATATTTTACTATATTTATACATATCGGGACTTCCATAAGTACAGTCTTACAGGAATATATTTAATAATTCTTTATAGACAGAATAAAAACAATAGCTGATAATGAAAACTGTTGCTTTCCTTAGAAGACAACAAAAATGATCTTCCTTCATGTCTCTTTGAAACTCTTTGGCACAAATCAGCATTTCACAACCTTTAAGTATTTGCGACCTGAGTTTTCCTATCAGTTTTAATCACGCCCCACTAATGTTTTTTTGAAACCCTAATAAAATGTATTCCTATATTTTTTGCTGCCGATACACCGCTACAAGTTTTATTATATCTATGTAACTTTTATCAACATTTATCTAACTCTATATTTATTTTTCTTGTATCAGAATGTAGTTTAAGTTAATTTGTTTTGGTTTCAATAGATGTATTTTTCATATTTTCGTTATTCTTGTTTTCTTTTTTCACATCTTCGCCCCACAGGTTGGGAACCGCCGTCACAAATGAAAGAATGGCGCCTAGGAATACCTAATGTGTAGCAGCATCACTACTTTTAGATCATGTCAAATGTTCTAGCTGTAGTTATTGCATGCATATGGATACATATCACAATAATAGGCGATTGCAATAAAATGCAAATGTGATTTACATTGCAGGACAAAATCCATAAGGTACACCCAAAAAGTTCTGATGGCAAAATTTGTGTTGTCCTATGCTATTTGTATTCCAGAGACATGTAAAGGTGGCACATTTTGTTATCTTACACTGTTTTTTAAGAACACATCCAGTAATCTTTCTATGATCCTGCAGCAGAAGGGTGTGGACTGTCCTAAGACGTGAAGTTCATATTTTACATAATGGCCCTCAGAGTTTCCATGGCTACTCCTTACTTCAAGTGTGTCTCATTATTAACAACCTCAACACCAAGAGCCCTGAAGGTGATGAATAGGAGCAGATTAAATGTTAAGGACTGAACAGAAAGGACAGCAAGTTGAACTCAGTGCTATACTTCAACCCAATTAGAGTGACAACAAGAGAGGTGAGATATGCACCAGTGCAGGGTAAGCATGGAACAGCAATCAGAGCTCAGACATTCAATCAATGTGATACTTTGAAGAAGTCTGTAAAAGGGGCATCAAGTTATTGCAGGGCTAGAAGTGTATTGAGTACCCTGCTTCAGCACCACTCACACAGTGGACAGCAACAGTCTGGTTACAGCACCATTTAACTAATGGCCATTAATGCTTAAATCAGTTGGGCAGTGGCTGTCTGCTTTAAAACCATTTGAAAAGTGGGCTGCGACTGAGGTCAGATGTGTCACTGCTTCCAATGTTAGTACCTTGTGATCAATTAATAGAAAGGATGAATTTAGATTTGCCTCCAGTGTCCTGTTTCAGCACCTTCTATGTAATGGAAAATAATGCAAAAGTTAGATGCACATCTGGTAACAAATTTATTTGACATTTTATCAATGGGTAACATTTTGAGATCTGATCAGTAAGTACGTATCAACACCATTTAGAGGTTGAGCTGCAGCCTTTCTCATATTTATTTGTAATCAGCAGCAGACAGGGAAATGAGTACAGATTACAGATTACACACACATATATATAGTATCTGCATATACCATACTATACTATAATAATATAACATTATGTAATATATATATAATACATATATTACATAATAAAATAATAATTCAAAGAATGGTTACTCACTGCCCATCTAAAGCTTTACTGTACATATGCAATGGGATGCAAATTACATTTTTAAGGGCATCTCCTTCCATATCCATAAAAAGTTTTAAATAATAGATATAGACTTATATAGTTCCATTTAAGGAATGGAAAGCAAGCAAATGTCAGAAACAATCATGTCCTGGTTTTAAACAGAGCAGTGGACAGAAAGTTTGGGATCTGATGAGTAACCAGTCATACATTTTGACAGCATTTAAAGCACATTTCTGCACCATAGAAACAAAAGACGGAAGGTTTATTCAGTTTGAAAAGATTTGTTTCATGGATAGCAGTACAAATATTACGTGGGCACTGAGAACTGTATTTGAACAAAATTTCGAAGAAGTGATCAGATAGGCAATCACTGCTCAGAACTTGATCTGGGATTTTAGCCTGTAGGGGATGCTACAATACAGGGTCCAGTCCTTACCAATAAAAGGATACTGTAAGATGACAGTAAAGAATGTCCTGAACAAGTTATTCCAAGGATACTGAATTAGGACACAGGCACTGGAGATTAACAGGTGATTTCCTATAAATTCAATATGACAATATGTATGGCCTCCAGCTGTTGCCTATTTTGGACAGGCTCAGGGTTCTGGGAATAGGCACCCAGGTGTTCCAGAGTGTGTTCTTGACCCTGGGAGCAATTATAGGGGTGACTACTAGAGTTGTAGCTTGATTGGTCTTAAAAGCCTCTTCTTACGAGACAATAAAGGGACTTGTCATCAAGATATATCAGAAGAAGGAAAGCCAGAGAGAAGAGAATAAGGTGGAAGAAGTAAAAAAGCAGTGGGGACTGGAAAAGAGACCACAATGCAGAAGCAGTAGTGCAGATGTGGGAACAGGGAGGCCCAAAGATGCACAACCTTTTTTTTATAAATTTGATCTGTTTGGAGTACACTCCGGATTCACAGATAGACTAAGCTTGTCCCATATACATTGCTATATACTGTATATTTAAATCCTTCAAGGATTTTAAAACACGATGAGATAATTGAAGTCATAGTAATAAGAATTTTTAGACAACAGACACAAAGATGAGGGAAAACAAAATAAACAGAATACCAGACAATGTCTGCATTTCTTTAAATTTGGGAGTAGCCAGGAGTATCAGAGAAACCAATAATAATGTAAGGAGAATGTGACATTGTATTATGATCATCTACTGTAGTGAGAAAGACATGTTCAGATTTATGGAATTAATAAAGAGGTGGAAAGCACAGAAGGAGTGGCAAAAATCGTTGTCTTTAAATAGACAAGAGTCAGAAGGCCAAAAGAAACTTGAAAATCGGACTTCAAAACCAGAACACCAATGCAAACATCACAGTCAAAATGTCTAAGCATGGTCCTCAAAAATAAGTTGTTTTATTTACAGATAACTTACACTAATGGGGTGGTGGAGAAGGTGGGTGGCATGATGGTGCAGTGGTGGCACTTCTGTCTCACAACAAGCCAAATGGAGTTTGTGTCCCGAGTGCTCTCAGTATGGAGTCTGCGTGTTCTCCCAGCATTCAAGTGAGTTTCCTCTGGGCACTCCGGCTTACAAGACAAGCAGGTTAGGTGAACTGTGCATTTCAATTGAGGATAGGATTTTTGATCCTAAATGAGGGGTTTTCAGTTGAAACACACACCATTATGGGAATATACAGCACCTTTCCTATTTATCTTTTATATTGAATTTTCTGTAAATAAGTAATAATATTTTAGCAACAAATGTATATATTTTGCACAGTCTGAGAAAACAAATGGATAACAGATATGTGGATTATGGGAGTTGTATGACATTTTTCACATTGTTTGCCATTGTCAGGATTTGGTTACCATTGGGTCTCATTTAATTTTAATTTTTCTTATGTCCTTTCTCCATTTAAACATGAGATTTAAAAAGTTTTCATGGGCACTGTGGCGGTGTGAAATTTTGCATACAAGTTGATAAATATTTTGTATACCATTATTTGTAACTTAGGCAAAGAAATGTAATATTAGTGTTACATTAGTGAGAAGCATTCATGTTTACCCCCTAGGACTAAGTCAGGATAGTGAATTTTACGACAGTGTCAGGGGAAGTACCTAAAACAAGTTTGGCAAATGTTTCCCTGCAGAACCCTCTCAGTCAACTCTCACAGGAAATCAAGACTGCCTAGCTGGTAAGTTTCACCTTAACACATGGTTTTGGGGGCAGGCGTGAAGGTATTCTGTGCCCCATTTGTCTGAAACATGGCTGTTTGGAATTGGCTTGTATCAAAAGCCTTTAAGTACCATGATGCCCTATTTGTTGTAGGCTGTGGACATAAAATCTACAAATTTGCTTTCTTTACCTCACTCTCTCTTACCAAACTGATGAAAGACCATCTCACACACCATGAACTGAAAAAGGACAACACAATGAAGAGCAGAGCTCAGCAGCCATATTGAGACATTTTTAAGTAACTACAAGTCTGTGTGCCGCCTGAAACTACACATCAACATTTACAGTATCAGGTTGTATGGTTGCCAGTATTCAAATGTACTTTGCATATGGTTATTATTTATGAATATTATCAATAATACATTATTTAAAGTATAACTTAACTCCTGCTTGTCTTTTACTACATCTAATTGCCTGAGGTTATAGATGTAGAAGGGAAGGTGGGGAGAAGTTATATGGTACAATACCTTATAAACAGTGGTAAGTCTGTGAGATTTGAGTCTTTCTGACAAAGGCTACAAATTAATAATACAAAAGGGGAAAGTAGAATAAAATATTACTATATCAAGACAAAACAGGCACAGCTACAAACTACATGGAGTAAGTAACATTAAAAAATATTTTTGGGTGGAGTATTCCTTTAAAGTGATGGCCAACAAAATCAAAATATGGTGAGGCAGTGCTACCCAGTAGTGTTAGGGTTAAGTTCAAGATGTCAGATCTGTGTCTAGCATTTTATTTTAATAAAAAGATAAGGTAATTTGTGATAGTAACAATTATAATTTAGCATCAGCTAAAATGGGGTCTAACATAAAAGTGACAAATATAGAATGCACTGTTAAGTTAACAACGTCGGGGATGTGAATACAAACAGTGCATGTTACATTGCAATTTAAACAATGGGTAGCAAGATGAAATAAGATGGCACTGCTACACTTCAAACCCAAATAAATACACAGAGGGGTAAGCTAAGTTTAGATATACATTTGATAACATACCACAGACAATCATGATAAAAAAATATATACATAACTGAGAACTACACATATTTGAAGCTTTGTTTCGGTAAAAATTTCAGTTAAATGATAATCCTAGAGAGATGCATTTGCAGATCTGGCAGTGCAGAGTTAAGTGAGAAATTAAGTCTGTTAATCAGCTAATTTAGTCCATTATTTCAGATGTCAACTCAGTGCCGAGGATGAACAAATGTCTGTTGCACATTATTAACAGGCATAAGCAAAAATGTAACAAGAAGAAATAGTCGCCTCAGCACCTGCTTTACTACCTTCAACCTGAGAAAGTGCTCCTCTAAATTTCTAATGCCAGGTGGATAAATCTAATGGCTGTGCTCTCCAGATAGTTTTGTGAAGGATTCTGCATACATTTATCAGTGAATTAGATGTAAATGATGCAAAGCAGCTGCACAGAATCTGGGAACAATTAAAGAGTTACACAGATGGACACTGAATTAAGCATGCAGTGTACATCAGTTTTTAATTGGGAGTGTTTCTGAGCGACATTTAGAGGAGCCAGTCAGGTCTGGCAGTGGCACATGCATTGGTTAGCGCTGATCCCTCGCAGATCAAACACCTGGGATCTGGGGCTGCTATCTGTGTGGAAGTTGACATTCCCTCTATATCAGTGTGTGATTTTCTTTAGATACGCTGGACTTTCTCTTATATTCTAAACAAAATGTTGGCTAGGTTAGATAAAGCCTCTAGACTGGCACAATGAGATGTCACGGGTGTGCCCCTTTCCTAAGTTGGTTCTTGCCTTGTGTCCAATACTGTCAGGCTATTCTCCTTCTCCTTGACTTTGAGTTGCATCAGGCAGGTTTTAAAAAGTTATCATTATGTTATTTATACACATTCAGAGGGCAGTCTTGCGGTTTTCTCAGGTTCTTTAGCATATATTGGCCGGGCAGTGGAGCAGTGGAGAGATGCATCCACAGAAGCACTTTAATGGTGCCTCAACAACAAAAGGAAAAGAAAACTACTCATTTACTTGGCACTACAAAAGAAACCAAAGCCAGTTCATCTTCTTAGCCTCTAAGCTGTACTTACAGTAAATGAATTGGACACTGCAGCCCAAGCTTTGGCTCGGCCTTGGGATTATAAGTCAAGTTGAGTTCACAAGTGCAGGTCTGGCATTTAATGACAGTCTATACAAAGTGCATTTAATTGGGAGCTAAAACCTAGCTTTTCGATTTTTTTCAACGTGATATGTATATTTACAATTTGAGCCAATTGTACTCATTAATTCTATATTTTGTATTGTTCAA
Organism: Polypterus bichir lapradei; assembly: GCA_026402145.1. NCBI lineage: Eukaryota > Metazoa > Chordata > Cladistia > Polypteriformes > Polypteridae > Polypterus > Polypterus bichir. The sequence goes on along the minus strand of JANRMT010062803.1, from coordinate 2,567,090 downwards.
GTAATTAGGATTAACCCTAAAAGAGAGGTACATTGACCTCGCCAGCCTACACTGAAGAAGAGCCATCAGCTTTCCAAGCTGCAGACATGTCCATTTAGCTCAGCTGGCTCAGGCCCGGGCTTTTCTCTTTCACAGATGGGCTGACTGTTGTGAGGTCTTCAATTCAAGTCCATAAAAGGAATCAGCACCATTCTGCTACAAGTCTGCCACAAACTTCTGCACACTTCCCAAGTAACTCAAATTAGTGTGCAAGAAGGACAACATTGTCACACATCTATAACGCATGATCTGATCTTGCTATATATAAATACATACAATGCCCTGTGCAAAAGTTGCTTTAGATAATTCACTAAAACATTTGTCTTATTAGTGTGTCAATTGAAAAGATCAATTTCAGAGTTTCAAACATTCCCCTTGCACAAAGTGAATCAATACAATTAAATATTTGAATGTCAGTAAAGAAAGTAGCAAAGTTACTAATAGACAACTTCCACTTAAAAGGTGTGAGATCTTTTTAGGCAACTAATGGTGCTAATGATCAATGACGAGACACAAGTTGGTCATCCTGCATTGCCAAGGTCTCTCACAGGGGGAAACTTCATGGCAGACATGTGTTTCCTGATGTGCTGTCCAAGCTCTTCTACAGAAGCACAAACAAACAGGAACGATTTAGGACTGCAAACTCAGTGGTCAGCCATGGAGACTGAGCGCAGCAAATGAAAAAATACATCCCTTTAAAATCAGATGTCCAGCACCGCAGTCAGAGCAGAACTGACAGAAAACACCTAGACCCTGATACACATGTCTACAGTGAAGAGAAGTCTTATCATGATTCATGGAAGAGTTGTGACAAAAAATGGCAGCACATGCTCTTGACTGATGAGTCAAAATTTGACAGTTTCAGCTCTAACAGAAGGTAATTTGTCTGCTGAAACACTAAAGAATGGTATACAGTAATCCCTCGCTATATCACGCTTCGACTTTCGCGGCTTCACTCTATCGCGGATTTTATATGAAAGCATAACTAAATATATAACGTGGATTTTTCGCTGCTTCACGGGTTCTGCAGACAATGTGTCTTTTTAGTTCCTGTACATGCTTCCTCAGTTGGTTTGCCCAGTTGATTTCATACAAGGGACGCTATTGGTGGATGACTGAGAAGCTAACCAATCAGAGCACACAGTTAAGTTCTCCTGACTGAGAAGCTAACCAATCAGAGCACGCAGTTAAGTTCCTGCATGCTGAATGCAGTGTTAACCAACAACAACAACAACAACATTTATTTATATAGCACATATTCATACAAACAGTAGCTCAAAGTGCTTTACATAATAAAGAATAGAAAAATAAACACAATATGAAAACAAAATAAATCAGCATTAACATCGAATAAGAGTAAGGTCCAATGGCCAGGGGGGACAGAAAAAACAAAATAAAAACTCCAGACGGCTGGAGAAAAAAAAATAAACCAGGAAGTCTTGTCTCACTCATTCAGCATCAACGTGTTTCGCTGTGTAAAGAGTTGTGCTCTTTTGTGTTTATCTTTGTGCATAGTCAAGTCCTTCATTATGGCTCCAAAACGATCTGCTACTGCTTCAGGAGCCGTGCCCAAGCGCCAACGGAAGATGTTAACGATTGCCGAAAAGGTAAACGTTTTGGATTTCTTGAAGGCTACGATTCTTTTTATTTAAAAAGTAGGAAAGGAATATAAGATCTACAGCCGCAGTGTCCTTTTAACCAGGGTGCAAAACGAGTTGTAAGTGGATGTAATAAGGCAGTAGTCTGGATGGAATCTGCTTTAGGGATTTGGATTGAAGACTGCCAGAAGAAGAACAACGGCAGTGCTACACAATCGCCTGAAGTGGCTCCTTTACAAGGGCTGTAACGCTCTCCTTTGTTGTGCAGTAAAATTAAACTCATTGTTATCGGACAAGTCATCGTGTCATTGTTGGTGAGTAACCATAATTAATTTTCTACTTACAGTACTTAGTACATGTACAGTACGTACGTTTAGTGTCACTGTACACACATTTACTGTATACTATTTTTCTTGCATTGTACGTATATATTGCTGGTGGCCTGTCTATCATAATGGCTGTAACATATGTGATATCGGAGACACTCAATATCTTTAAAATAATATTTAGGTTTTACTGTATATAAACAGTGTGTTTATATACATAATTTCAATGAATCTTACCTAATATCTAAGAGAATACAAAGGGATTATGCTGTATAACTGTGCGGGGAATATTTATAAACAGTGTGGGAGAGTTTATAAGGGCTTAAACAAACATATGGTTTCTACTTCGCGGATTTTCACCTATCGCGGGGGGGTCTGGAACGCAAATTGAGGGACATGGGAATCATGCAATAGATGGTATGGCCATCAGAGTCCTGATCTGAACATCAGTGAGCCAGTTTGTGATTACAAGACAACCAAAGTCTGCAGTGGAGCTGTAGCAAGTTCTCCAGGAGGTTATGTGAGGACCTTCAGAAACTGCATGACAGTGAGCCTGGGAAAAAGGAAGGTGGGGGACATATACTGTATATATAGTGTGATAGATGGCCAGGACATCTCTATGCTGGGAGGACCTTGGGAGCCTGCCTATTCACAGCGTTACCTCCCCCGGAGTGCTAGATGGCAGTGCCCCTGGGTTGCAGCGGTGCCTAGAACTCCCACAGGGCTTCATGGGACTTGGAGTTGCAGTCCTGTTGGGATCCGTGGGTGCCACCAGGGGGTGTTGTAGCTGCTGTTGATCTCTACAGAGCAGCTCTTCCACCACACCCGGAAGTGCTGCCGGAAATAGGTCATGAAGCACCTGGAGCACTTCCGGGTGCGTTATATAAGGAGCCAGCAGGCACTACTCTGGGAGCCAGAGTCGAGAGGAGGGAGACAAAGCTTGCCAGGAGCAGTGGAGGAGAAAAGGAAAAGAAGGAAAGAGTATTGTGTTGTGCTTGGGACTGTTTTGTGCTTGAGGTAAGGCATTGCCCACAAGGTAAAAAAGAAAATAAAAACTCACATGTGCTTGAACTTGTGTTATATGCCTGTCTGTGTCAGGGTTGGCTTTTACTATATATATATATATATATATATATATATATATATATATATATTGTCACGCATGCGCGAGTAGGGGGCCGCGGACGGACCTTAATATGTTCGCGAAGACATACGCCTGCAGGGAGTGGCGAGTACTAACCTTTCTCCTTTTGTTTTTCACAGAAGAAAAGACGCACCGCCGCCATGAGCCTCCTTCCTACAGCTTCCCGCACTACGCTACTTCCGCCCTTCCTCCGTCCACTGCTTATGACGTCATCATTCCCATCTTCCACCACGGTTCCTTCCCAGCATTCCTCCACTTCCGGCCCCTCCTTCATAAATGTCCGTCAATGCCATCTTTTTTCTGTCATGCACCGGGAACTTATTTGTTCATGTACATTGACCTGTTTTTGTTTAATATTGTGGATCAATTTTCAGGATACGGGGCCGGAAACCCCAAACCTTTATGTTGTGTTCTGATTCATCTTTTACAATATATATATATTCACTGCATTATTTCTAAAGCATTTTAAATATATATTGTGACCTGCAGGGGGTGTAACAGTACCCCAAACATAACCTCACAGACCAAGTCACTATGTAAATCAATGCTTTAATTTTAATACTTTTGAAACTGGATTGTTATCAAATTGCTCACATGATTACAATTCAATTTTCTTCTCCCTTCTTCCTCACCATCTCCCAGGTGAGGTTTGTCCTCTTCAACCCAACTCCAACTTGCCCAGGTCAGGCAGAGCAGCTTCTTTCATATCATACCTAACAGTACTTCTGGAGCAACAACAGCTCACCCAGGAAACACATACGGGTCAGGTGGAACCTCTCTAAAAAATTGGTGGAATGCTCCTTAATGCAGGTTTCCTGAGAAACCCAGCAGGTTAACCATGGGACTACAACTCCTATGTAGCCCCACAGGTATATACATGACTGGGACGCTGTTACCTTTATTTAAATGTTTATTTATTGTATATTGAAAAACGAGTCTGATTAATTGAATTTTATTGGATATAACTAATATTTAAATAGCCATTTACACTGAATCAACACAAGCAGTTAAAAATACAGTAAATTCTTCATTTATTTTGGATGACTGCACATTTTGTGTAATTTTAACATTAGTAATTCTGTCATATTAAGGGCAAAGAAAAATGTATTTGTGATGTAAGGCAATAAATTTGCTATTGTATCAAAAAAAAGTTTCATAAAACAGATTTAATGATCATACAAAAATCAGAAAAAAATCAATTTACTAAAAGTCTTTAACTTTCTTTCCAACTGTGCAAAGGTGTGGAGATAACTTGGACCACAATGCAACAAAAGCAGTGTATTTTTATGCAAACATATGAAAAAACACATACATAAAACTTAGATAGATAGATAGATAGTATCACACATGTGCGCTTGGGAGGCAGGCTAAAGGCTTAACCGAGGGCAGAAAACGAGGGCAAGGATTAACAAAGTGCACTAACCTTTCTTCTCGCTCTTCTACAGATCACCCGAACAGAACACATAAAGCTCCTGCAGTTCCTGCACTTCCTTGCTAGCCACGCCTCCTCCTGAGCTCACTTCCGACTTGAACCCTCACGGACCCGCCTCCTCTTCCCCTGCAACTATAAAAGACCAGCGCCTTCCCTTCCTTTCCTGTTCCTGTTTGGTCGCTGACCCAGACAGTTCTCTGGAGCCAATTTTTTTTGCTTGCAGTATGTACAATATGCAGGGTGGATGCCCAATTCTTATCCTGTCTTCTCTTGTGTTTTACAATAGACAGACAGACAGACAGACAGACAGACAGACAGATAGATAGATAGATAGATAGATAGATAGATAGATAGATAGATAGATAGATCCCGAATGGAAACAACAGTGTTACATTTGTGCATGAATATTAGAAGTAGTCAGACATTGAAAGTAAAAAAAAGTACCATGGACCTATTTTTAAATTGTTCTTTCTGATGTCTGCTGCACTCTGCTTGTGTTCTTTTAATGTGGGGCTTCAGATGGACCATTCAGCAAAGTCACCCAGCAGGCCTCTGTATTCCTCCTCCTGTCTACCACTTATATAAGGCATGACTACTAGTAGCATGTTTTAGAAAGCTATACTGTATATGTATATTGAATGAATAACTTTTCGTTAGATTATATAGCAGCTTTCGATAGTTACACACCATCCCAAGCCATTTTATAATTAAAAATATGAAGTACAATTGTATCCATGCATTTCTTAAACTGTAGTTTAAACAGGTGAAGTGACTTGGTCAGGGTGGCGCAATGAGTCAATGGCATAGATTGAACCCACATGCCTCCGACACTATACGACACTGCCTGATTAATTAAGCCAATTTTCAAATTAGGTTCCATCTATTTCTAAATCATAAAGGGAACAAAATAAATTGCATTTCCTTTCACGTTTCTTCAGTTTTTTTAAAAGTAGGCTGATAACTGCTCCTTGCCTTATCGCTTGCAAAGCAGGGGCTACCCTGTAAAATGCGTATCTAATCAGCTCTAGTGTGAGAGAGGAGTGTGGAAAGGCGATCAATAGCTGTCCTATCATGTGACCTTCGGAGACATCGTTGAAGGGATCAGAGGATTAGTATTGATTGCCTGCATTTGTATGATTGAAAAATTAATCAACTGGACCCCCAGCCTGAGCTTCTGTCAATCCTCCCTCAGTTAACACCCTTATAAATCCAAAGGATAAAGGGCACTATGAAAATAAGATAAGAGATGTGATCCACATCCCCTCACCCCACATCCCTAAATTGGTAGGCACTTATTTCAACCCATTCTCTTATCAATTTAAGAGAGAACTGCAAAGCAAACAATGTTCACTTGCACTCTGTGAGCATTCCAGAAGAGAATAGAAAAAGAGCATGTATTTCCAGGGATTTTCAGAAACTGGTCACTGCTTTATGAACTCCCCATACAGCGGACTTGCCTGGATGAGGTGGGAGAGAAATGACAAATGAAACCGTATAGATCAGAGAAGCACAGTCTTACTCCCATTTAATCTAATTTGCATCCCACATTCCTAAAGATGAGCATATGTCCTTGTGACCACTTCTGCCAGGATAGCCTAGACTCTTCCAAAATCTTGACCTAGATAAAACAGGTTTGAATGCATGTGACTTTCATTTTGTCCAAAACTTAATTATTCCCATTTAAAACCCTAAAAGTTACAGGCATCAGAGAGCCATGAGATGGACTGCGACCTTGTTCAGGATGTGTTTCACTCTTCTTACTGGCCCAAGGATAGACATCAGATCCCCCTTGACCCTGAGGTACATTAGATAAAAATGTTATGTATGTTGTTTTGAAGAAGTTTGACATTAATAAAAGTACAAAATGTAGACAAACAACTCTTCTCTTCATACAGCAACACACAAAACAATAGTCTAGGTACTCTACTTTTCCTCCCACACTCCACAGATGTGTGTGTTAAGACTAATTGGACTAACCCTAACCTTAACACTAACCCTAATTGGAAACTCTACAGTAAATCAGAGCACTTTGGGTGCACACAAGGGCTGAATCCCAACTTGTGTTTGCTATTGCCAGGACAGTGTTTGGCCTGGAATCCTTAGACTGGAACAAGCTAGTTAGAAACATACATGGGAGTAGATGGATGAATCAATTTATTTAAACACCGTGGACTTTTTACACTATGTGCTTAACTCTTTAAATTCAGCCTTATTTTGTATTCTTTTTCTGGTACTTAGATTTAACTGGCTATAGCATCAACATCCTTCACTCAATATTCATGTCCTACCCCTCAAAATAAAGATCAGACATCTTTCTTTCAGAATTTTTACACCTTGAGAATATAGTTATGTTATACACATACTGTATGTTACAGCAGAATAGTTTACAAAATTTATTTTACCAGAAAATGCATTTTGAATGTGATTCGTATTTCCATACTTGTTGGAATATGTGTCCAAACACTATAAAGGTGTCAGGGAATGTGTCAGAAAAGACCTAGAAAAGAATTGTTATGAAATATCTACAAGTAATATGTCTAGTTTTATTGTTTTAAAGCAGTACTGTTTTCAAATAACATACAGCACATATTCATTATTGAAGACCAACGGCATTGTATCATTATGAAGGGCAGATCTTATTATCAAAGTATATATAGGAGGAGAGGTTGGGAGCACACCGCAGACCCACCACATGACATCCCCCAGACTGGGATCCGAGTGCAGCCGTTCAATGGGTGACACCTCAGCACCACACTGAACAGTGCGAGGCTTTTTATAGTGGCTGGATTGCCAAATATGCCACCCACTCCTGAGTTGTCCGTGCAAGTTGGAGGACCTTCTTGCTGGGCTCAATTTGGGTTCAACATCATACCCAAGATGGAGCAATTGCAGGTTAAGGGCCCTGCTCAAGGATTCAATAGAGTGGAATCACTTCTGGCGTTTACAGGATTTGAACCAGCAACCTTGAGATTGCCAGTGCAGATCCCTAGCCTCAGAGCTATCACTCTGCCATATATAGTTGGTAATAAAATTATATTGTGTAACCAAATCAGAACACTAATCGTTGCAAGATTTGAAAACATGTTTACAAAAAAAAAATCATGAAATATAGAAAGAGGATTGTGGTGTCATTTGAAAGTTGAAACACCCCTCTCTTTCATGTAGTACATAATTGTCAATCAAACTGTACACAACTGAATCAGGATGTTCAAGAAAGCCATTGAGGGCAAAAGGGTCAGGTGTTGCTCTGATACAATAATTCGGCCTGAATTAAGGAAAAAAAAACATTGCAATGTGGTATCTGAATATGCAATATGACATTTTAACCACAGAACACTGTACTTGTATTATAGAAATGAGGAAATTAAAGATTTTATGCAGTTTTAAAAGAAAATTGCATCATTGTTCAGTTCCAATGGGGCTGAGTTTAAATGGCTAAGAAAGGAAATAGTAGACGTCCAAGCTACAAAAACATCTCTTTAGCTCAGCAGGCTAAGTTTCTCAGTTTTCCATTTCATTTAATTAGTTGAGAGTGTGATAGATACGGCTTTGAGAACCACAGATGCACTTGATAATGTAACACTGAATACAGTATTAAAAAACAGCAAGCCTGAAAACACATGAGAAAACATAATGGAATCTATACTAGATAAAATAATTTAAATTATTGTAAAGAGTACAAACAGTTATGCTGAATCATTTCCTTCAGTGACATATAACTTCCTCTTGCACAGCTGTATAAATGAACACGTTAATTCCAGATATTCCTCTCTTCTTATACATCTTAAAATATAACAGCTTATGAAAGAACACCCCCTACATCTACAATATATCTAAACTTAAGTAGTTGAGTTCAAGAAAGACACTGCACCTCCACAAGTTCCAGAATGCCTCCCGACATATGCAGCCTAACATGTAAAGAATGACTGCCTAACTTAAGAGGTCAACACACACAGCTTCATTCCAGAACACCTTGCTACTTCTGTATCTTAATACAAATCATTCAAGACAGTCTTTCTCCTTCTATACCTTCACATGAATGGGTTAATTCCAGAATTCGGCTCTAGTATTAGATTTTTAATGTGTAAAGGTTCATTCGATTTGCCAAAAGTGAGTGAGGGGCATTGTTCAACTTTATCGTGGTGCAAAACGTGCCTTGCAGTGTTCCGTCATTTTAGGTAATTTATTAGTTGGAGCTTCCATTCCATGATATGAAAAGAATCAAGCATTGCGCCTACAATTGTCACCTGTGCATCATGGCTTCCTTACAGTCATAAAGGCAAACAACTTCTTTTAAGAGAATGTAATTTGGACCTTGCAATAATCCATACAGAAGGGTGAGGTCTAGTATTAATTTCCGTGGAATCCCTGATTGTGAAATGTCACTTATTTCAAAGTTTGATTGACATTTGTGCCCTCGGGGGGCGGCAAGGGGGTGCTGAATTGGCAACACCTGCTGTTTACACTCAGCCCATCTCTCCTGTTGGCGGTCCTGGCAGTAGTGTTGTAATTTTATTTGTGTAGTGCATTTATTTTTGAACTGTAGTGCTAGTGTTGACAGGGGTAAAGCTCCTCAACTCTGTTTCATTGCTTAGTGGTGTGCCAGCATCCATTGCTTCATGGGAGTCTCCAATCCCTCAAACTCCTTAATCGTTGATCGTGTGTTTTTTTCCTTGCACAGCTACATGCTTCTCAGGATACCTAACAGGAAAAAAAAATACCCTAGGCTCACAGGAAGTCTGAATGCCTGAAAAATGTTTTGCTTTGTTTTCAGGATGAGACTGGTAGTCTGTAAAGGAATGTCCACCTAATAAAATATCTGAAAGTGAAGGAACGAAATCACTCCAAGTAAGGTAAGTCCAGTGACATGTCCCCCCAGACCATATAAAAGATGGGCATGGGCAGGACGGTCACTGTTCACTTTTGGGATCTGTGTATGTATGAGTTCCTCATTTCTCAGCTGGAGGTGTTACTGCTTCAGAGGGGTCCTATTCTTGTCAACTAGGGAGTATCCAACCAACTATGTTCAGGTATTAAAGTCATCTTTTAGAAAGTTCTGTTATAATTTGTGCATTTTCAAAAGAAGGGTATCCACTATGCTAAATTAGATAGAGTTTTACTTATACTATTAAACAATTACTTGACTAATTGATTGTTCTTGTGAAACAAATGTATCCTGGCCATCTGGACTAAATTACTTTATAAAAGTATGTCTGTCTTGGCTCACATTATCTCACTCCCCTGGTCACAATATCTTAACATGAGCGGGTTCATTTCAGAATGCCTCTTTATTGTTAGAGTGCAACAACAGCAACAACATTTATTTCTATAGCACATTTTCATACAAATTATGTAGCTGAAAGTGCTTTACAAGATGAAGAAAGAAATAAAAATATTTAAAAACGAATAGCAAAGAATAAAGTAAGGTCCGATGGCCAGAAAGGCAGAAAAAAAATAACTGGCTGGAGAAAAAAAAAACAAAATCTTCAGGGGTTCCAAGGCCACGAGACCACCCAGCCACCACTGGGCAACAAGGATAAAATCATTCTGTAATGCCTCCTTGTCTTATCACAAACAATTTTTTTTCCCAGAACGGCTCCTTATTTTAATATATTGTGTGGTGAGTGGCTGGGGGTGGTACCCAGCCGGGACGCCCAGAAGGACCAGAGGAGGGATTACGCCTCCTCCAGACCACGAGGGGGTGAACGCCCTGGTGGCTTTGGGGACCACGAGAACAGAGCTTAGAATCTCAACCCTATCAGGGCCTGTGGTCACTGCCAGGGGGTGCCCGGATGCCTGAGGAGCCCTGGCCTTAAGCACTTCTGCCACACCTGGAGGTGCTGGGGGGAAGAAGACCAGGGACACCCGGAGTGCTTCTGCCGCCACACCAGAGAGGACCGGCAGAAGGTTATCGGGAGGCACCTGAAGCTCGTCTGGGTGTGTATAAAAAGGGTCGCCTCCCTCCATTCGATGGCTGGAGTCAGGAGCGCAGCTGGACAGAGTTTGGTGGAGAGGAGTGGAGGCGGTGAAGAAGGCAGTGTGAGAAGGCCTGGACTTTGGGGGAGTGCTGGGGTTGTGTGTGCACTAATTGTAAATAATGCACAATAAACATGTGTTAGGTTTTGTAACTACGGTGTCTGCCTGTCTGTGTCTGGGCCAGTGTCCACAATTGATATGACATATCAGTTCCTGAATGCTTCATTTCTTCCACAGCTTAATATGTCAATGTCAATGTCAATGTCAATTTATTTATATAGCACATTTAAAAAAACATAGAAATGCTGTGGCCAAAGTGCTTTACAATAAAAGAAGAAAAAAAAACCATACAATTAACATAAATAACATAAATAGAAATAAAATAAATGAATATAAATAAAATAAATAATAAATAGAAGAAAGATTACATAATCACAATGAGGAAACCATCAGTATTACTTAAGGCCACGGAAAGCAAGTGAATAGAAATGAGTCTTTAATCTCGTTTTGAACAATTCAATTTTAGACGACTCCTTTATATGATGAGGTAAAGAATTTCACAGACGAGGAGCAGCAGCTGCAAAAGCCCTGTCCCCCTTGGTTTTACACTTGGTACGAGGGACAACAAGAGACAACTGACCAGAAGATCTAAGCACTCTAGATGGCTGATATAAAACACACAATTCAGATAAATAGGCAGGAGTAAGCCCATGTAAAGATTTAAAAACTAGCAACAAAATTTTAAAATCAATTCGAAAACTGACAGGCAGCCAGTGTAAAGAAGCTAATATTGGACAGACAGAATCAGACTTTTTTGCCCCAACCAGGAAGCGAGCGGCAGCATTCTGGACCAACTGTAACCTGCGTATCAAGGATTTGCTAATTCCAGAATACAGCGAGTTGCAGTAATCAAGGTGAGAAAAGATAAAAGCATGAGTAGCTTTCTCAAAATCCCTAGAAGATAAAAAAGGCGTGATCTTACCTAAAGGACGAAGCTGGAAAAGCAACGCTTGACTACAGAATTAATGTGTTTCTCAAAAGAGAGGTTACTGTCAAAAATAACACCAAGATTAGAAACTTGAGGTTTGCAAAAGACAGAGAAAGAGCCGAGAAGTCCAAGACCAATTTGGGCTTTAGCTGATGGACCCACTATAAGCATCTCAGTTGTATTTTGATTCAGATCAAGAAAATTATTAGACATCCGGGATCTTAGTTCAAAAAGACAATTGTGCAGTTGATTCATTGCAGAGTTGCAGACGGGAATATAAACCTGTGTATCATCAGCATAGCAGTGAAAAGAAATGTTAAATTTCCTAAAAAGAGCTCCAATAGGGTGAAGGTATATACAGAATAAAATATGTATATGTAATTACCAGAAGCAACCACCCACCCCAGCATAGATGTCAATACATATAGGGTAATGCCAGAAGACCTCTTTACTTTTATACCTTGACATGTAGAAGCCATTTGAAGAATGCTGCCTTATTCCTGGAGCTTAGCGTGTCCAGCTCAGTTGCAGAATGTCTCCCTGTTTTTATATCTTCACATGAACCGGTTCATTCCACAGTGCCTCTCTACTTCCTGATGTTAACATGTGCAGGGGCATTTCAGAAGTATCTCTGCTTCTAGATCTTAACATGAAAAGGTTCGTTTCAGAATTCTCTCCTTTCTTCTACATCTTAACATGAAGAGGGGAATTTTTGAAAGATTCCCCATATGCAGAACTTATCATGTAGAGGTTAGGTATGAAATGCCTACTGACTTTTAAATTTTAACATGTAATGGCTCATTGCACAATGTATAGCTTTATCACAGAACACTTCTCTGCCTGTAGTTGTTAAAATATACCCCTTTTATTCCCAAATACCCCTTTATATGTAGCACTTTACAGGTACAGTTAGTGCCCCCAAACCTTTTCTCATTTTGCATGATGAGTGGGCTACACAATAGAAGCCTGTCATTGCATTCAGTGTGCTTTGTTGCTTTTTCAATTTGTGAACTGTGTAATCCAACATAGTGCGTGACTTGTGTAATCAGCAAATTAATGATGTGCTAAGGAACAGTCTGCATCTTTTGCATTTATTTTTTCATTTGGCAGACTATTTTCTTAATTTACAAGCATTTTATATCCCTACGTTTCCTAATCCCTCAGTCTAAAGAGTCACACCACCAAATTGTTAAAGTACGTAGGTAATACATTGCCATTGATCTTTATCAGTGAGCAACTATTTTTCCCTGGAGTTTTGTCAGTTGGTTTTGTCAAAAGGTACATTTCACTGTACCTTTAAAAAAAGACATCTGGGATTTTTTTTTCATCATTAAATCTTCAGCAAAACATGAGCAAAAGCAAAACAAATAAACAGAAAGCCACTTGACGTATTGGGACTTATGAAAAAAATGAAGTACTGTATCAACACTCTCTTACGTACACTTAAGCATCAATTAATTCAGAAAGAGAAATATGCTTATGCTACACTGTAGCGCAATTATTTATAATTGGCTCCAAGCCTCTTACAGCTACCATTAGATAAAATAATAGCACATGCAGTGATTCCCCGTAGAATCCAACTATAGGCTGCTTTAACCAAACAGATTTTTTGGTATGATAGTGTTATTTGATCAGGATAGTTTATTAAGCTAAATATGAGAACACACTCGATTTAGAACTTAGATTACAGATTTACTATTTGAAATCAACACTGTTCCTCAAATGGAGCCCATCAGAGCAATGTTGAGTGATAGACTGGATCCAGCACTGGACTTGGTGCTGGTCCATCATAGGGTACACTCATAATTACTCAAATATCAGGGCAATTTAGAGTTATCCATTAACCTACCCTGGAGGTATTTAGGATATGAGACAAAACTGAAGTACCTAGTGCAGGGGTTCCAAAACTAGAGTGCCCGCACCTCTAAAGGGTGTGAGATGGCATTTCAGAGGGTGTGACAGAGGAAGGCTGCATCACAATTTGCCAAAATTGAGTGAGGTGCATTGTCCAACTTTATCGTGGTGCAAAACGTGTCTTGTAGTGTTCCGTCATTTTAGGTAATTTATTAGTTGGAGCTTCCATTCCATGATTTGAAAACAATCAAGCACTGCGCATACAATTGTCACCTGTGCATGAGGTGCAGAAATGCCCGTTCTCACTGCTTCCTTACAGTCATAAAGGCAAGCAACTTCTTTTAAGAGAATGCAATTTGGACCTTGCAATAATCCATACAGAAGGGTGAGGTCTAATATTAATTTCTGTGGAATCCCTGATCGTGAAATGTCACTGATTTCAAAGTTTGATTGACATTTTTGCCGGGGGGCGGCAAGGGGGTGCTGAATTGGATGCAACACCTGCTGCTTACACTCAGCCGATCTCTCCTGTTGGCGGTCCTGGCAGTAGTGTGGCAATTTTATTTGTATAGTACATCTATTTTTGAACTGTAGTACTAGTGTTACCAGGGGTAAAGCTCCTCAACTGTGTTTCATTGCTTAGAGGTGTGCCAGCACCCATTGCTTCATGGGAGTCGCCAATCCCTCAAACTCTTTGATCGTTGATCGTGTGTTTTTTCCTTGCAGAGCTACATGCTTCTCAGGATACCCAAACCATCGAATCGTCAGTCGAGTGCCTAATCTTCACGGGGGACATATTTACAAGATTATTGAGATTTATGAAGTTAAATTGCTATACAACCCCAAATCTAAAACAGTTGGAAAATACAAATAAAAAAATGAAGTGATTCTTAAATTTAATTTGACTTATTTCATTGCAGACAGTATGAACCCAAGATATTTCATGTTTTGTCTGGTCAACTTCATTTCATTTGTTATTATAAACCCATTCCTGCATTTGGAGCTAAGTCACCGGAGCTGTGTGGCAACATCACTAGTCTCTTTGCTACCATGGTGCTCAACAGAAGAATAATGATGTCAGTATGCTAGAGACACTATGGGAGAATGCAAAGCTAGTAAAATAGCTTAAGACTTCTGAACCATGAATAATGTAATTAATCTAATTTGAATTTACCTCATAGGATTAATAAAGTTTATCTAATCAACTCTAATCAATTCTACACTTTCTCAAAGAATAGCTCAATGTTACTCAATCTGGACCATTAGTCAACAGCAATTTCCATCTCTAACTGCATATTCTCTGCCATATTAACATGACGGATTTCACTCAGTTACTCTAAAAGATGGCCAGCTTGCTTGTACCCCAGCACTTTGGCGAAGCAGTAACCGTTTCCTCTCATGGTCCCCTTTCTTCTCTTGCTCCTCAGTGTTCCTGTCACTAGACTTTGTGCAAACCACCCTAAAAAGCCCACTGTCTGTCATTCTTTTATGGGTTGTGGACCACCCGAGTGTGTACAGCCACCCTAACCCGACACAAGTGCAGTGCACAACACACTTTTATTTCCGTGGGGAAGCGCTTTTCCCTCTTCTCCCCACAGCAGTACAATACATATAAGCACCAAAGCACAGTCCTTTCCTTTTGTCTCTGTCTTTCTCCACCTCCATTCTCCTGGCAAGCTTCGTCCACCTCCTCCCGACTCTGGCTCCCTGAATGGAGCAAGGCGGTCCCTTTTATGTTGCTCCTGGGAGTGCTCCAAGTGGCTCATTAGCATTACCTGGAATCACTCCCAGGTATGATAGAACTTCAAGGTAAGGCTCTGCGGCTTCCCCTGACGGCCCCCATGGAACCCAAAAGGGCTGCACCAAACTCCAACTCGCAGCATGCCCTGCAGGAATCCATGGTGCCACAGCAAACCCAGAAGGGGTGCCCTCTACCGTCCCAGGGGAGGTAGTGCCTCGCAGATGCTCCCTCCCTAGTTCTGGCCATGGTGCCCCATCACAGGGTCTAACTGAACAGTTGTCAGGATCACATAAATCTAATTTGAGTGTATACAGTGGATGAAGAAAGTATTCAGACCCTTTCACTTTTGCACATATTATTGTGTTGTAAATTTAATTTTAAATTCAAAAATTTGTCATATTTGCCCATCAACATTCTACATAAATTATGGATTACTTTACCGTTTGAAACTCAGCCTGAGAGAGGTCACTTCAACTTGAACAATCTGTACATATTATTTTCCTCTTTTCCATGTCAGATAAGTAGCTATTTAAATGACCACAAAGTTGCATGTGCATACAGGCGCATCTGTGTCATGATTGTGCCACTTGTCCACACAGCGGTGCGGCAGTCTAAGCAAAGCCTTATCAAACTTCATACACACCACCATGACAAAATATGTCTCTTTGGTGAAATAAATCAAAACTTTCAGTGCTTGAACTTTACTTCAATCCATTGATTTTCTAAATCCATATATCAAGAGCAGGAATGAAGAGAGGCTGCAAGCCAAGTCAGCAAGCATCGGGTGCAACTTTTCAGTATCGTTAACGGAACTTGAGTACTTTTTCATAATTTCAAAGTTTTAAACGCGTTTTTGTAAGTATGATTTAGATTATATTGTAACTTTATATTATGAACAATTTATGAACTGTGACTTGGGATATGATGTAAATATATAGCAGAAGGGCTTGAAACTCTAAAAAAAGCAATTCTTTTTTTATGGTTTGTCTGGCCCTGCGAAGCCTCAATGTCATACTCTGCCCATGCTAGACGTAATGGACTAGTCTCCACTTCCCTATATCCCTTTATTTAAATGAGTAGGTTCACAAAAAGTTTGGATGGATTCATGGATGAGTTTATAGATTTTTTTTCTCATATATACATTAGGTGAAAATGAATTCCATGATTAAAAGTAAAGAGCATTTTGGCTGAAGGCCTGTCAAGCTTTTATGTTAAAATGTTAATTGTAACCCTATTTCCTTAGTCACTACATATATTCATTATTGCTTTTCACTTTAATTAGTATGCAGCACATCGTTTTGTTGTGAGCTGTGATAAAATTAGATGGTGTTTGAGCCAATGCCATTTGATGGAACTCATTTTTTGGTCAATAATATGCATTTAATTTAACAAAGAGGAAACTAAAACTAAAGCTATCTTTTATTAAAGAGAAATCTACCTGGGTATATGGGAAGATCCACTTAAAAACATTAAAGTATGAAATGGTATAAGAATATAATACAGTGTCCAATCAGAGCCTTCCAGAATAACCATGCAATAAGTCATGGAGTCCAGTGAAAGACAAGCTTCAAGTAGTTAGCACACGAGTGAGAATGTTAGGAGAAGGGCTTCTCTGAGCAAGCTGGCACTCTGTGCAAAACAAAGGTCTTGGTGACAGGAGATGGTTTAAATAAATCACCTTTTATTGTTAGAACAATGTTTTCTTACATGGATCGATGGGGTCTTGTTTTAATGTGGCTCTCAGCTCATCCTCAGAGACCCCCGGTCTCCTAACAAAGCCCAGGCCCAGCGATTTGAAGTGCATTGAACTGAGTGAGAATTGATTATTTCATTAATTACGGGACAACAGATATAGATCCAGCAAAGCGAGAGTGAAGGACAACAAATATTAGACAATATTGCAGAGGTTTCCTCGAGAAGTTTTGCTTAAAGTTACCTTAATATGAAGTTTGAAAGAAAAGAGACAAAGGAAAAAAAAATAACGATCAATAGAAGGAATCAATATTCCTCATAAATGAAGTTCACACAGAGAAGAAAATGCATTTACTGTTTTTAAGGCTGGTGATTTGTCATGCTGCACTGATCACAGAATGCGGCCATCCATACATCTGCCTACGGTGAACAGATGGGCTCAATTAAAGATCTGCAGAATTGAGAAGAGATTTTTCAAGGTTGAGGGCAAATTGGCTTTATTCATGAAAATGTTTAAAATTCAAGAAATGACCTGCCATCTCCATCCAACTGTGCCAAAGATTTGTGAAAGCGTTCCACCTTTCTTTAGGTGGGTAATCCATTCTGATGGATCAGTGTGTCTCATTCGGGGTTGGTTTCTACTGTGGTCCTGATGCTATCAGGATAGACTTTGAACCCCATGCTTCTGAATTGGATTAAGAAAGTTGGGTGCGTAAAAGGAGGACATTTTGCTTTATGAGTCAAGAGTTAAGAAATTGCCCCAGTGTAATGTTCATTATTGATGGCAGTTGTCAATGTGAGACAATTAGACATATGTCATAGACAATGTTCACGATGCTTGGTGTTATCAGCCAGCAAGATGTTTCTACCAGTGGCATAGCTTGACCCAATCCCCATCCTAATTGGAAACCCCATAAAAGTGACAAAAACAAAAATAAAATGAATTAAACAGCATTCAGTTACATCCTAATATAAGGCCTCACATAAATAATACATGTCACAGAATGCAAATTTGAAATTTAAAAAGGACACGCTTTGATTGCGTAAACACATTGTTTTAACACAAGGCTACTCCCCCACATGATATCCTGCAAGGTAAGTACACGTCCACTGCTTTGGAGGGCACAAAACAGAGAGAACTTCAGCTATGATCCCTCTCACAGACTTATTTGCTTCAAGTCAAACGACAACTACACCTCTTCAAGATATAATAACAAACTATAAGAAGAAAATCAAAATGACTTCAGGGATAGAGACACATCGCCCAATGAAGAAAACGTACAAATAACACAGGAAACAGTGCAATGGATGAGGATGAAAACTAAAATAATGAGAGAGAGAGAGAGAGAGATGAAAATAAAGCAAGTGATGAAAAGGACAGTTTCGGCAGTGCATCACAATTTACCAGTGCTGACAATACTAACTTAGCACCCTCATTCAGGCATAACACTACTGCTTTGGGTAATATGTTTAAAACAATGTTTTTTTTTTAAAGTAACAAGAAGCTTAACGCAGCATTTATTTTCTGGAAATAAAAATACAAAACCCAATATATACTATTGTGTTACAACAGAAGATTATTTCCACTACTAATACAAAAAAAATGGCTTTTTCTGTGAAGATGTTGCTTGCTGCTGTTAGGGTAACATCGTGCATGTGTTGGTGATGGTTAGTGAAGAAGAGGTTAAGAATGTCCATAGCGTGTAATCGATTGATGAGAATTGAACAAATGTTATACAATAAGTATACATTTAATCCTGCATGTGATGAGGGGGAAATTGAATTCGCCCAGTTTAGGCTCACAGGGAGACAGTGATCATTGCAGCAGCGCTGGGTGTAAGCCAAGAAGACGATGGCCTTGAGCAGCAAAGAGACACAATCAAAGTGTTCTCTATATTTCGGTTCTGCAAACAACTGTTGAGGGAGCTCCATTTTATAGCTGTTTTTTTCTGGTGTTCCTGCCCACTCAGACAGGTCTGGTCATCTGAAGACTGTGTCCCTCTCTGGTCATGACCCAGGGGTGCTACAGTATTTATAGAACACAAGAAAACTGTCAAATTTGTCTGTACTTCTGACAATTTCATGAAGGCTCATGGGTTTAGGATTTAATAACAAATACTGGCCTGTGAAATGTGCAGTTTTTTTAATATCTTTTTTCATCTTTTGGCTGCTCCTGTTAGGGGTCGCCACAGCGGATCATCTTCTTCCATATCGTCCTGTCTTCTACATCTTGCTCTGTTTCACCCACCACCTGCATGTCCTCCCTCACCACATCCATAAACCTTCACTTAGGCTTTCCTCTTTTCCTCTTCACTGGCAGCTCTATTCTTAGCATCTCTCCTCTGCACAAGTCCAAACCAACGCAATCTCGCCTTTCTGACTTTGTCTCCCAAACAAACGTCCAAGCTGAGCAGACCCTCTAATGTACTCATTTCTAATCCTGTCCCTCCTCGTCACACCCAATGCAAATCTTAGCATCTTTAACTCTGCCACCTCCAGCTCTGTCTCCTGCTTTCTGGTCAGTGACACCGTCTCCATCCCATATAACATAGCTGGTCTCACTACCACCCTGTAAACCTTCCCTTTCACTCTTGCTGATACCCATCTGTCACAAATCACTCCTGACACTCTTCTCCACCCATTCCACCCTGCCTGCACTCTCTTCCACAATCCCCATCACTCTGTACTGTTGATCCCAAGTATTTAAACTCATTCACCTTTGCCAACTTTAATCCCTGCATCTTCTCCCTTCCTTTCTGCTTACCGTCCTCTCATTCACAATATCTGGACAATAATACAGATTGTTTTTTATATAAAAGAAGAAAAAGTAATGCAAAAATAATGTGAATTTTGTAACAGATTACACTCTTTAATAATTAGCAATGTAACATACTTAGTTACTTTTCTGTAAGCAATGAGTAATGTAACAGTTATTTTCAAAAGTAATGTTTCCCAACAGTGCATAACACTCAAGACATCCACTCCACTGATCCACACTGGTTCTAAAATGAGACGCTCACTCCTGATGTTATAACAGTACGTACTAGTTATTCATGGAATCTTTGGAATTTGTGTGCATTGTGTGGCATTTGTGCATTGAGACAGTGACAGGGATGCTTAAGGGGGTCCACTATCCAGTTCAAAACCCTTTCCCTGCCACTGCTTTCTGTGTATGTTGGAAGTTACCACAAATATCCTAATGTAATAAGACTAGATAGATAGATAGATAGATAGATAGATAGATAGATAGATAGATAGATAGATAGATAGATAG
>JANRMT010062803.1:2525085-2541862 GCA_026402145.1 Polypterus bichir lapradei | reverse complement strand
TATATATATATATATATATATATATATATATATATAAATTATGTGTGCATAAATGACAGCAAAGTGACATGTGGCCATGTGTTTATGGCAAAATGATCAAAATCCAAAGTGCTAACCACCATAATGGCTTGAACAAGAAGAACAGCAGCAACATCAAGCAAATCATGGAAGGTACATGTGTGATAAAGAATGAGATTAGTTCATAAACAAACAATAAGAAGACAAGACATTGAATCACACATCCACGCAAAAAGTCATCCTGAATATAGAGCGATTGAACAGCAGGCACACATGATGGCTCATAGGAATAAAAAACAAAATCCATGATAGAGAATGCAAAAATGAGAACAAGACAGAAACTCAAGTCGACAAACGAGAAGATCGGCAAATAGGCAAAACTGCCAGCCTTATGCAAGCACTGCGTTTACATCCTTAGATCAATGTTTGTTTGAGGAGCACTACTTAGAAGAGGCAGATAAGCAATGTGATGACTGTGAATTTCTATTTTTACTTTCTCGTATAGGGAAAGTATTGTAATTGTCCAAAAATTCAACCTTGAGATTTTGATGAATCTCAACATTTTAGACTTCCCACAGTCTGATTTACTTTTAGGGAAAGTATTGTAATCGTCCAAAAATTTGATTTCGAGATTTTGATGAAATCTCGATGTTTTAGACCTCCCCAAGTCCGAAAATACCATTTTTGGATTTATGTCTATATGTGCGTGTGTGTGAGTGTGTGTGTGTAAACACGATAACCTGAGTACGCTTTCACTTAGGTCAACCAAAGTTTGCATACAAGTATTAGGTGCAAAACATAGATTTCTATCAACTTTTGAGCTATTTCTGCCAACCAGAAGTCATACTTTTTTATTCATGCAGCTGCAGAGTCTGATTTATTCAAATTTACTTTTATAATAATTGTTCAATATATTATTAATTTGATTTGATTTGTTGTTGATGGATCTTTAATGTACATAATATAAAAATATAATCATTGTCTTGCGGTTTACTCCTGAAATATCCATCCCCATATATGAGTATACGAAAAAGTCTAGGGAGGACCACTCCCGGTTATTTTTTAATGGTGACAACAAAAGAGTGTGATGACAAAATAGAAATTTTCTCTAGATGAGCCATGAAGTAACAAAATACATCATGACTTCTAGAGAAACTGAAACAAGTAACTGTTTAGAAAACATAACAAGTATCAATTGCTCCTTATCTTTACGTGGATTTTATTTGCATTTTATTTTAAGATGTGGGTGCACATGTTTCACTATTAATAATGATACACTGTTAATAATGATGCAATTTTAGCATTTATTATGAAAATAGGAATGTCTTTAGACTTTCTTTAAAGTCCCTGAGCTTTATTGACAGATCACTTTTAAAGTGAAGATCTGCTTTTGTCAGCATGAGGTTTGGGCTTTGACTTTATGCCACAGTCCCAGGAATTCCTGTCACGTTAAATATTATACTGTATCCATCAATCCATTAATTACTTTTGTATAAAACCTTTCACAGAAGCACTATGAGAAGATTCATGTTAATACCAGCACTTGTCATCTACAGAAATTTTCAGATGACTCATCCATCACAGGCTACATTAATAATGGAGATGAGTCGGAGTGCAGGAAAGCTGTGTAGGACTTTGTCTTGTGGTGCAGGGGCAACAACCTGCAACTCAACATCAGCAAGACAAAAGAGCTGGTGATGGACTTCCAGTATGCCAAGAAGTCTTTGAGACCAGTTGGGGGAGAACTTGGAAGTGGTGCAGAGCTACAACTACCTGGTGGTGCACATAAACAACAAAGTGGACTGGTCTGACAACACAGTGGACTGTACTTGCTAAGGAGACTTAGGAGGTCTTTTGATGTGTGCAACAAGTTGCAGGAAATGATCTATCAGTCCACAGTAACTATTATGGTGTTCTACACTGCAGTCTCCTGGAGAAGCAACCTGAACTCATAAAAAGCACAAAATACAAACAAACTTATCAGGAAAGCCAGCTTTATCACAGGGTGAACCCTGGACACACTGGAAGCTGTTGTGAAAAGAGGATGGTGGCAAAGTTGGATGCCATCATAGAAAATCCCTTCCATCCCCTCCAGAAGGCACTCTCTCAGAGCACTTTTAGCCATTGTCTCATTCTGCCATGGTGTGCTGAGAAGCACCTCAGCGGGTCTTTTCTGCCCACTGCTATCAATTCTTCCACCCAATTCTCCCACTGCAATTCAATTCTTCCTCCAATGTACTTGTTAATTTTATTTTTATATATTGATTGATTGTCTGTATTATCTGTCCTGTGAGTGTGTATCCTTGTTTTTATGTTTGTACTGCTGTATGTCCCCCCAATATATTAATAACGTTTATGTAATCTAATCTGATCTAAAAGCACCAGAAATAAAAAATAAATAGTACACTAGTGTAACACTATCGTTACAACCCTTGGCTTGGATGGGATGCTAGATCATGGTAGGTCACATCCACTCACTCACTAGTCATTAATAACTCTTAACACCCACATATGCGTGATGTAGGCAGAAAACTAGATGGCCATTGAAAATGTAAACTTTGCCTAAACACTCAGCAGGCCTTAACTGAAACACATCACTCTGAAGCTGTGAGGCGGCCACACTAACCATCAAGCCTCTCCTCAAAATGTACAATGATTAAGAAGTTACAGGTCCAAATCCCAAATCATCCCTTCAGCAGTTCCTTGATAGATGAGGTGTAAACCTCTATTTAAAGACCACTCATGTTAACAGCTTTGGGGCATTGTATATTATACAATAACTATTGATCAACTCCGCCTTGCCGGTCTCTCCATATGGATTTATATTGACTCTTTGCAATCTGCATTGATTTTCTGAGTCAATCACCAGAAACAATTGTTGTTGGCACGGGCACTGCTGGCCAGGATCTACTGATGCAATGTAAGGCTCTGACTCATTCACTGCAGATTATTTGGCCAGAGTTTATTAGTCAGAATGCATGTCATGATAACTGCTCATGTGGAGCACAGTCCTCACCCTTCACTGGTCTTGCATTCGGGCACACAATTGGTTAAAGGAAAGGCTTCAGTGGTTGTTATTTCCAGTGGGTATATTATAAGTATTTAAGGTAACATACAAGAGTCAAATCAAATTTTAATGAGATATTAACCTTGACACCTTCATAGAATGAAAGAATCAGCCTGTGGAGTGTTGAATAAATGTAATTGGATTTACTGGACTGAAAGTTCGCTTTAACTCTTGAGATCTCACAGCTTTGATTGGCTGAAATCTTTCTACAACCTTAGAACCCAAGGAATTTAAATACTTACAGTTTAATGAGTACATATGACATTTAATGAAAGCAGGAAAAACTCATTTTCTAAGGTCACGGCTTATATATTTATTTATTACTGACAATCTCTTTAGGGATAGCCATCAGACCATATTACATACATTGATGAACTGACATGCAGCTTGACTTTTTGAGACACTCATATACTTAGCCATATCCATTTTTATATTTGCATACTCCTGGGATGAAATGAAATTAGAATACTGCAAAAAAAAAAAAAAACATAATCAAAAATAAAATGTTTTTTACATTTAATCTGAAAATGTGTAAATGTAAAAGTGGAGACAGGCAAAAGGAAAGAATTATGCATCTAGTCTCCTGGTGGTTTACTCATTTCAATGCTCCTGATTTCTTCAGGGACAGCCTGCAAGTTCTGTAAGAGTCTTCAGGTCAAAGGGTCTGCGCTCTTACTTGCGGTAGCTCATTGATTTGTCATTTTTCAGTAATAAATGTTTATTCAACAAACTGATACATTTGTCTTATTCGAACAAGTAAAAGAGAAGCAACACTGTGTTTAATCCATCCAGAACTAAAAAGGGGTAAGCATAACTGTTAGCAACATATCAAAAAATGAAAAGAACCACAGATTTAATAATCGCGCAGTCTAATGTAATGGTGCTGACTATACCAGCAACATTTTATCGAGTTATCCACCCATCCATACATCCATTGTCCAAACACGTTTATCCTGAGCAGTGTTGTGGGGAAGCCTATCCCAGCAAGCATTGGGCTCAAGGCAGAAAATCTCTGAACAGGGTGCGAGTCCATACAGTGAATTCAGAAAGTATTCAGACCCCTTCACTTTCTGCACTCTTTATTGTGTTTACAGTAGATTTAATTTTAAATGAATGCATTCACAATTTTGCCCATCAATCTACACTCAATAACCCAGGAAAGTGAATGGGGTCTGAATACTTTCTGAATCCAGCATAGTATGATTTATTAACTATTATTAATTTTAGGAATATGTTCTTAATCTAGTTAGTCATGTCATACCATATTAATCCATCTATCCATCCATCCATCCAACCTTCAGCTTGTTTAACTCTGTGAGGGATGAATATTTTTTCCAAAAAACTCAGTTTTCTGAAAAGCACACAAAGCAATGGTTTCACACATAAGTCAATATAAAACGTCTGTTGCTATGTGCAGTGACTGCGTGGGGGCACCTTGATGGTCAGCAGGAATGCATGGCTGTCTTCGCACAGCAGGTGGGTGGCAGTGGGGGTTGCAGTGTGACGCAATATAGTTTGTACCTCTTGTCATCGTAATTGATGGTCCTCCCAGGCAAACACTGCTGTAGGCGCATCAGCTACATGAAAGTGTTCAGCTCCACGTTCAGCTGGGGACCGATCAGATGATGCTGGTACCTCACTTTCATTTTTGATACCCATCTCCAGATCACTTGCTTCAAACTCGGGAGTCTGACGATTCAGAGTCCTATTCAATGAAATTACGTAAAACGTCCATGGAGTACTTTGCTTTGCACATTCACTTTAGTCTCTCACCAGATGTCGGTGCCATTTTAAAGGTTGTTTGCTCTTCACTACTCACTCATGCGTAGGGAGTCGAGGTTAAATCAACAAACCACGCAACTTTCCTTCTAGCAAAGAGAGTCGAACTAAAACATAAGGGTAAGTTTTGTTGCAGTTCACAGCCATACTCTACTCCTGAATTTTGACAAAAGTCAACATCAGCCCTGAAAGAGTCTGTTTTTTCGATTGCAAAATATCCTGGACAGGAGCTAGGCATGGCAGCAGTAGCCGCAAGACAGGAACCAACATTGAGTGGTTCATTGGGGGCACATTTACACAATTTCCCACTTATTGGCTCAGTCCAGATTCATCCATAAACTGACATGGGGCATGGGAGGCACATGCAAACTCCACATAGATGGTATCCAGGGCAAGAATTAAGACCAAGTCCCTGGAGCTGAATGGCAGTAGTGGTTATGACAATCTGTCTGTGCAGCCCATGATTCGTAATGTTGTCTTTGTATTTAAAAGTCATCAGTTGTGTCTGTTATCTGGTCATGCTCTTTGTGGAGATTATACCTTCTCCTTGTGCCTGAGTAGATTATTTTTCCCCTACATCCCCGAGGTTGTGTGTGCTGGGCAGTTCTAAAATGGCCCAGTGTGGGTGCTGATGTCTGCATGACCGGGCCCCACAATACTCAGATGTTCTTTTCATGACTAGTTCCTGCTTTACACCCAATGTTGCAGTTAGAGTAGGCTACTGTCTCAAAAATGGAATAAAGAGAGTTTAGGAAAGCTTTGCCATGTCAGAAGGCATTGTCTGTGTGTAGCTTATATGATTGGCCCACACCTTGTGCTGGATTTCCAGTTTCCTCCTGTGATGGACAGCTGGCGGTTCAGTCCGGCTGGAAGGTCCCTGAAAGAAAAGAATGGATGAAGGCAGCCTTTTTGGGGCACTACATCCCCCGGGGCGCTAGGTGGCAGCTCCCCTTGACGGCAACAGTTCCCCGGATTCCCTCAAAGCATCCTGGGACGTGAAGTCCGTTTCCTCAGCCCTGTTGGGTGTCGTGGGTGCCGCCAGGGGAGCTCACAAAGAGCCTGGGGACTACTATTGTTACGACAACCCAGAAGTACGTCGGAGTCATGAGGATGGAAGCCTGCAGTACTTCTGAGCTACTTGAGAACTAATGATGTGTTGTTTGATCCGGAAGAAGAGGAGGAACACTTCCGGGTTGAAGACTATTTAAAGGACTGGTCGAGACCCAGCAAAGAGAGCCGGAGTTGGGGGGTAGAGTGACAGAGCTGCTGGGAGGAGTGGAGGATTGTGATTATTGATTATTGTTTATTATAATTGTGATTGGAGAATTGTGGCAAGTGTGCTGTTTTGTGCACTGTAATTGAAGAAAATATTAAAGAATTCTTCTTGGTGCAAGTATGTCTTGGACGTCTGCCTGGTGGGTTTCACAGGGCAACAGCAACCCCTAGCGTCTACACTCCCACAATCCAAAGTTGTAGATATTAAGTTAACTGACATTTCTGCATTGGCCCAGAGTCAATGAATGAAGGCGTATGTGTAAATGTGTCCTGTAATGAACTGGCATCTTGCCCTTGGTTGGTTCCTGTCCTGTGTCCAAAAGCTGCTGGAAGAGTCACAATATAAAAACGGATTTGGATGAATAGTCTGGAGAAATTAATAAATGACTGACAATTACGAGTAGGCCAATTATGGACATAACACTCCATTAACTGGCAGTGCAGTGCCCTTCAATCTGATTGAAGGCATCGCTTTTTTGTCTGCTTTGCAGCCTTTCAACTGAAATCATGTTCCCAGTAGTGTCCCTTAGCCATTTTCTGTGATTTAGGCAGGGTTGCCATATGTCCAGGGGATGGGAAGCTTCCAACCCATATGCTCAATGTTTAAAATATACAGTAATCAGCACTGCCGTTAAATTGTAAAAAAAAAAAATACATAAATTCTGAAAAAAGAAACACATGGTGATATTGCTGCAAGCACTGTGGATCGTCACCCTTTGTGGTGTATCTGTTGATAACTCTGCTTCAAGAGAGGAAACTTTTGTAAAAAGATCTTGCAAAGAGTGGGAAGACAAATATTCTTGGCATCGCTATTAAAAGCCGGACTTGATGATGTGAGATTGGTGAGGCTAATGCTACATTCTGATTAAACAAAACAATGAAATGATAGGAAGGCAAAGATGTGCACTAAAGCAGATACTGGGAGGAGATTGCTGGAGAAAGAGCACCACCCTGGTGACACATGGCTGGATTAGGTCCTACAGAAAGTCTGTAGGACAGAGAGGCAGACAGACATGGGTGGAGTGTAAGGGTTAGCCTGGGGGTCTGGCCATCCCAAAAAATGTTTCTTGTCAGATTTTTTAAGACCAGAACTAATGAAAATATGTTAACAATCAACAAAAAGTTTCAGTGCCTCTCACTTGCAGTCCGTGGTTCGCATCCTGCATGGAGATTGCATATGGGTCTGCGTGGGTTTCCTTTGGGTGCTCCAGTTTCCTCCCACAGTCCAAAGATGTTCAAGTAGGTGGACTGGTGATGCTTCATTGGCCCATGTGTGTTCAGTCTATGATGGGCTGGTGTTCATCTTGAAATGATTATGGGTCCTCAAAGTGCACTGGTGTTTATTTCCATCATTAAGTCTACTTCCAGCGTTGTTAGGGACATGGCCTATGAGGTTAGGACCCATAAGTAATCAATGCAATGGGATAAAAGGATGGCTATTCTTATCTAATCTGAAACACCAAATCTCTGAAGTACTCAAGTTTATCTTTGTGCTCTTCTCTTGCAAATACTTTTGGTTTCGGCTATCTTGTTCTCTCAATCATATCTCTTTTCATTTTGTTTGATATCTTATTTTGTTTCATTTTGTTTCTTATACGCATCTCCCAGTTTTTGCTCAAAAATGTAACTGCCAGTTTGCAGACAGAACACCAGTAGTTGTATCTGCCTGAACTCATTGCTTGCTGGGATGGGCTCCAGCTGCTCCCAGAGCTGGTAAGCAGGCTTAGAAAATGGATCAATTAATGAATATTATAATCTGTCCCATCATAAGCAACTCTCTCTCTTGCGTATCGATTTTTCTGAACACAGACAGAGTAACATTCTCTAGAATTTCATTTACAGATTAGTTTACTGTTTCAGATTCAGCTTGGGAGATCTCACTTCAGCTTGTATATTTTGTAATCAGCATTTTCCTCTTTTCCACATCCAGTAACTGCTTCTGTCAGCAAAACATATCTTCAGTAATCAAAATTTTAATGGCTGACCAAAACTAAGAAAATGAAGAGAGGTTTGAAACCAGAAATAAAAACAGGTTGAAGACCAAAAGCAAAAGTCATTACTGGGAATATGGAGAGATCAAAACCATCCATCCATCCTTCCATCCATTATCCAATTCATTATATCCTAACTACAGGGTCATGGGGGTCTGCTGGAGCCAATCCCAGCCAACACAAGGCGCAAGGCAGGAAACAAACCCCGGGCAGAGAGCCAGCCCACCGCAGGGGAGATCAAAACTAACTAAACTAAAGCCAAAATCATTCTGCAAACTCATAGTAGGAAAGGACATGCAAGTAAATTGAAAGCAGAAATTCACAATTAGGTAGAACAACCTGTTGCAAAAAATTCTTTTTTTTTATCCAGACTAATTAGATATGTGCCATGCTGGTATATAACATGTCACGCTAATGACATCATACGTCATCTTGCGCAAAAGCACAACCCTGGTAACCAAGGCTGACAACTGTTTTTCGAAGAGCAGCATACATGGAAAAACAAAATAGCGATGCTATAAATAAGGTAAATAACAGAAAATAAAGTACCTCTTTTCTTAGAGATGGAAAATACTCCAAGACCCTCATCCCAAAAATGTAACACAAGAGAAAAAAATGTAAATAAAACTCAGGGAAATCAAGAACATAATTTTAATTGTCACATTCCCATCAAACATGAGTGAGTGAAATGTCAGCAGCAGTTCTGCCTGCATGGCGTGGTGGTCTCAACAAATATCTATCTCACGTCACATTTCCCTCTGTTACAAAATATTTAATGTTATGCTATGTGTACATATTCTAACTCCTCACTGGCATTTTCTAGAATAATATGAATGATTTTGTAAAATCAGCCTTTTCTTTATTGTTTGTGAAATTTACAGCCTATGAATTTCCAATTTATAAATCTATAAATCTTACGTTTGAACTTTTTGAAAAGTGAAATAGGACATTGTAAAGCACAACACAGTTGTCAGGCTCTTAAGTCATTTTAGGCTGTTTTGAATGTTGTGATATCTTTTTAAATGCTTATCTTATATCTCCTTTGATTTCCTATTCCACTGTTATCATTTACCATGGCTTTAACAAGTGCAGCGCACATGCATTTTCTTGAGATGTTACTGATGAAATTTCTAGAACAGCAGTGATTTGTCAGGACTTTGACTAGTAGATGGAAAACCATATCTGTTTCTTTGTTTGCTAACATAAGTAGTTTTGTTTTTAGTTCGTTAGTTTGGGGATCAAGGAACTCTGGACTGAACAGAAGCTCCCAGAAAAAGTTCAGTACCTTTTATTTTCTATTTGCTTTCTTCTTCCTTGGCTAAGCACAGCTTTGCCTGTTGTGTTGCTGATCTTATAACATTGAATCTCTCAGTTTTGATCTTGGCTGCATGCTTTACTTCTCGCAAGATTATACGATTTTTTTGTAATATATCTTCCTTTATCTATGATACTCAGAATTAAGCTAAAGATCCCACAGTCTTAAAGAAAAAAATATTATTTTTATTTATTGGACTGACTTGATTATGAAATAAATACTTTGTCAATTACAACATAGTATTTTAATCACCCTATCCATGTCATTTTTAAAGTAACTTTTCCAAGACCATGGTCATGAGTGAAGTATCCACGCTAGTAAGAATGCAAGAACATATACACAAGTATACTTACGTACTCTGTGATAATTCAGAATCAGTAATTAACTGGACAGTGTGCTTTAGGATGCATTATTATTGTGTATTTGTGCACATTTTTACTTCATAAACATAACTTTAGATTTCGAAGGACAGAAAATTAAATTAATATCATGATAGATTTATGGTTACTTCAAAATATGCAACAAGAAAGAACCTTCTTCGATATTTTGGCAAAATGGAAGTGGCTTTACGTATATTTTAAAATGGCAATTGTTCTGCCCCACATCTTGTTAGTTGAGACTGTTATTTGTTGAACTGTGCTCCCCCTTCATCTTGTCATTTATTAACACACCTGTCAGTCACGTCCCACACTCACAGTGGTACTATAAAAGTCTATGAAACTCACGTAAAGCACGTAGGTCCCATAATAAACATTTGAATACAATACACCCATGTGTCTCACGTAGGCACCCCTTTATCTCTTGTTTTAGTCACGTCCAAAACGTATCCTTAGGGTATTTAAACCCCTGTGTCTGGTTAGTTGTGGTACACAGCAATTTGAACCTCTGTCTATGCGCTTCTCTTCGTCTTGATCCAACCGTGGAAATCACTCGCCTTGTAAGTGTCTTTTAAAGCTCTATTGTTTAATGTACACTGTCTGCTATGTATTGCTTTGAAAATTATTCTTTATTGTCTTTGATTGTACACATGTAAATGCCTGTATGTTTCTTTTGTATATATTTCAGTTTACAACGAAGTATGTCCAGTAAAAGCCTTCAAGATAGCTCGCTCACCCCTTGTCGTTTTTTATGTGGATGTACCGAGTTGTTTAAGCTCTCTGCGGCCGCATAGTGCGGAGTGAGGCAGAAAAGCAATTTTCAGTTGACTTCAGTTGGGTTGTGTGATGGAGTCACAGATTTGTGAAATGGGTGAAATACCTCTTAAAATAACCATGAAGGCAGGCCAGATATCTCACAAGCTTTCCTGAGGAGACTCACCTTAAATCCAGCTACTCTTCATTGTTAACTGCTGGCTTCTGCCTAGCAGGCTCCAAAAAGGAGAGCTGACAAAATAACTAGAAAAGTCCTTTAATAAAGCAAAAAGGCTCACAAGGTGGAGGGTTACCATAAAACCCTGGCTTGTGCATAAATGGGCAAACCAAGAATCTTTTTAAATTAGAGGTGTATTCCCAAAAATAGAAAACAAATTACAAGGAAAGTTTCAAACATGCAAAACTAGGCAAAAGGAATTGACCAATAGACAATGCAAGTACAAACAAATCCAAATCCATAATTTGTAAGTAAAATTCAACGACAGAAGAAAAAGCCAACAAAAACAGCAATACTTGCAAGAATCCTCCACAAACACAATAATTTCCAAAACTTGAGTCTGCTCTGCTCTGAGTTAAATAGCAAGGCTGACATCTCATGATTGCTGACATCAGGGTGGTCCCGCCCCCTGAGGCTCCACCCACAAAGCCCAAGAAATATCAAAAATTTAAAGAGACAATATCTAATTACAAATGTAACAGAAATTACATAAAAATATGAAAAGCAGTTATTCAAAAATAACAAAAATAATAACAGTACACATAAACTCCAGTTGATATATAACAATTACCTTATGGGAATACTAACTTCAGTTTATAAAGGCAAATGCAGAAATCATTTTAATGCAAAATTTAATTAGATGTGCTGTAGTGTATGATTCACAAAATAAAGTATTTTAACCAGTGTGGGACACGTATGGTCCATGTTGTAGCCACACTCTTGTCCACAATTTTCAGATACCTTTCAAATGTAAATCACAGACTAATGAAGAGGAACTACAAGCTATTAAAAACTGGTGGAACTAAAGGGCCTAAATTGTCACATTTTCCTGTCTCCTTAACAAACAAGACAAGAAAAACACAGTAGGGATTTTTGTTTGTTTTTTGCAATGACAGCGGTGTCAGCCATCTTCATGACACAAATCAGCTTTCCCCTCTTCTCGCCTTTTACTGAGGCATGTCAAACTCCAGTCCTTGGGGCTACAGTGCTCATTTCTTCCTCAACTCTTGCGGAGAACACTCAATTCAGCAATCTGTCCAGATGGACACATTTAATATTTTTATTTCTCTTTTCAACACCTGGCCATTGAAAGAAATAGTCTGAAATCCAGATATCCTGAGGCATGGGGCAGCATTACATCTGCCCAGTTTGTCAAATAATTGGATCTGCCGGGAGCTCATGCGGAAAATGACTGATGCTGAGTCTGTAATTATCACTCTGAAAACATTTCAAAATATACTAATTATTACTCTGAAAACATTTGGGGAATATATGGAGAAAAAAATATAATTCAAAAATATATTTCTTCCAGTTCTTTTGATAAAAGCTTCAATGCTAATTGGGAGGGACTTTAAAATATTTTTATATATTATGGAGATGCTGTCTGAATCCTCAGTTATTTTTCTGAACAGCAACACACAAACCTCTATTGGGCAAATCAACATAACAACAACTTGTGTTTACTCTGTGAAGGAATACCACAGGTGCATGGGGAAGCCATGCAATGTCCGAACAAGTGGGAATTTAATGTGGGTTTTCTGTCTGTCATTACACAAATTTGCACAAATCAACCCTGTTTTTCAGTTATATTAATATGAAAATCTGTTGCAACATCAGTTAATTGTGCAAAGTTGAAAGGAATAGATATAACTAACAATACTGTGGCAGAGGCTTTAACCCGTTTAATTGTTTTTCTTTCCGTCATTTAGTAATAAAAAGCATTTCTTTGTATCCTCTTAACTTTTTCCCCAAAACCCTGTCTTGAATAGGTCACTGAGTGATACTCATGAATCGGTTAATTACATTTTACTAATAGGGAGAATAAGAGAGCAACTTCAGCAGAAAGTGACCTTTTCTTCAAAGTGCACCAAACTGTCAATCAAAATCCTCAGTGGAGCTTCAGGATGAAGCAGACATTCAATTATGGAAATGAAATGTGTTGTATGGTAATGGGGGTAATGTTTATTTGTGGCTGAAAATAGCGAAATTTGCTTGAAAAAAAATGTGCTTTCCTTGTTTTTGCTATAGGAAAATTTGACATCATTAGCATAATGAGTAAACATGAATATCTCCAGAGGTGACATTTTAATGAGTGAGCACCTAATATTACAATACATGTGATGTGCCATGCAGTGTTACTGAGTGGACTTTCTTGGTTTGATCTGTGATCAGTGTGACACTTATATTTGGTCTTGTAAAATTAAATAACCAAATGAACATGGGACATTTTTCTCTTCCTAAATCCTTAACTATTTTTAATTTACTTATACAGTACACAATATGATATATTCAGCTCTCATTATTTGTGCAATGCATATGAAGGAAGAAGGGTCACGTAAAAGGCTGTGGAGTAATGTGGAAGCTTACGGCTTCCAGGCCCTTAGACATGCAGTACTTTGTAATATCTGTTGGAGTCTTCAGTCTACACAACCTGATTCAGGGCACATAGTTCATGTTATATCTACCAAGAACAGGAAATATCCAGGGAGGTAATGTCAAAAAAAAAAAAAGAAAAATCCACAAAGAAGAAGACTCTTGAGATAAACCGATGGAGGTCTGTCTGCATTGGACCCTAGGGGAGTAGAAATACAAGATCCTGTAATCAGAAGAGAAGAGAATTGTGTATTTAATGAGATCTGAGAGGGCCAGGCAGAAGATAGTGGCTAAATTTTATAGTATCACAGCAGATAAACATGGTAAGAAAGCATCAGGCCTAAGGGATATATTCTGTGCTTATTTGTTAGTAATTGCGATATTTAGAGCCAAGGTTTAGGGCAGTGTGATGGCATGACTTTTAGCACAAGCATCAAAGCTCGATATGGGTTTGAATCCCAACCTGGCTTCTGTCTAAGCAGAATTTTCCCATTTTCCCCTGTGTCTCTTCAAGTTTTTCATGCCTCATTTCACAAAAAAAATGCATGTTGGGAAATTGATGCCTCTAAATTGGGTGGTATAGTGTTTGATCTCAGGATGAGGACGCTGAATGTCTGTTGCAAAGGTTTGTATGAATTTGTAAAAGTCTTCTGACTATGAGTGTCTGTTTAACTAAGACATTTGGAACATTTGTACCCAGAACATTAGCAAGGGAATGACGAGATAATCACAATTAATACCTTTTATTATTTCTCAATAATAGTTTATACATAAGAAACTCCTTTTTAAATATATGACCTTTAATCTGTTTTACTATTTTGAGACCTTTAGATACACAAAATACTGTGTTAAAGATTATACCATTTATCTGTATGCTGATTGGTGCAAACTAATGGACTTCTTAACTCTGTTATGCAAATGACCCTAACTTACCTAGGACCATTGCTTTGTTATATTCCTTAGTCTTGTCATGGTGAACTGACTGGCTAACATGGCAGGCTCCCGCAAGCTTCTTGTAATAAAGAATGCCCAGCAGGTGGAGCTATTTGTATCAGTGATCTCAACTTTTCTTTAAGATACTAATTTCCCTGAATTGCAAATTTTAGGTCAATCATGCAAGCAAGAAATTCACTGTACTCAGTATTATGACAATTATCTAAAATACAGATTTCTCCAGCTTTAGAAAATTTTGTGTATACGAAGAATCTGGGGTGATTTTCAAGTTAACACCCAATCACCTCTTTACAACTTGACGCAGATCACAGAATGGTGCGGGGGGAGATATTTGGGGTGGGTCTGAATGTTAGTGACATGCATTCCCAGTTATTTCCACATTTGATGCCCCGCATTCTGACGCTTTCTTCACAGCTGCCTGCCAAACTGGACAGGGCTGCAGTGAGGTAAGTCAGTTTGGATAAAAGCATTTGCTAAGGAAATTAATGTGAATCTGAAAAAAAAAATGAATGAACAAACTATATGTCCGCTATTGTCTTCAGAGTCAATGAAAATTCAATGTTGTGAACTTCTTCATAAATACACTTACATTTCATTAGCGGCACATACAAAAACAAAAAGAAAGAACTAACTCCCAAAAATATTAAAAGGTTTAATTCCTACAAGCCAACAACCCATCTGTTCACCACCTCAGTTGCACCTGATTGCTCAGAAGTCATCTCAAAGCACTTTTCTTGTGATTATGTCAATTCTTCCTTTTCTCCTGCTTTCTCTGTTTCTCACTCTTCTTTAGTCCCACAGATTTGTCAGATTTAATGGCAACTGCCAACTCCACTTTCCATGTAAATCAGAAGTTGGTTCACACATCACCCTGTCTTCTCTGCTCCCCCTCTCCCTGGAATGTTCAGCAGATACAATTGTGATCTGATGATGACTGGAACAACCAAAACGCATGTTTCCTCTCGGTACTCATCTTAAGTATTAAATAACACTACAGGGAAACCTCATCCAATCCCTGTTGACACTCTATTATCCTCTAACAACAGACATGCCAGAATGTCAGCGATGCAGTGCGTCTCTCACTGGTATGAAATTCCTTTAATTAAACAGAAGAACAAAAGAAATTTGACAAATGAGAGGAGACCATTCAGTCCATCAAGCTTATTTTTTTAGCTATCAGCAAAGCAGTCCCAATATCTCATCCAGATACTTCTTAAAAGTTGTTAAGATTTCAGCTCTAATTACATGGCTGGGTAGGTTGTTCTAGATTCTATACTTACCAGCACACCATCCTCTCTCTAGTATAGTTCTTTAATTATGGGCCATGACTGTTGTCTGTGATTCTCCAAGAGAGACCTACCACCGATGACTATCCATAGCCATACTCCAAGGGGGAGATGACGGTTGACCGTGGTTCTGGGTCTTGAAGATGCAAAAAACGAAAAAATGGGTCACAAGAAAAAAAAAGTTTAAGACATGCTGCTCTAGTGGTTATGTACACTCTGACTGGGCCCCTTTCTCTCCCTTATTGCCGACAACCAACTCTGCTCCATGCAGTGGCACACCAGATCATGCCTACAACCAAATCACATCCTTTCATCACCTTTGGAGCAACACTGTTCACCCCCCCCTTTTCTAGGTAAGTGCAAATCCTGACCATCTGCACATACTGTATACTCCCTTTGTATAAGTAGTTAATATCTTACCAAGCTGATTTTTAATCACTTTTTGACCCAACACATCACAGTGTTTGGTATT
Organism: Polypterus bichir lapradei; assembly: GCA_026402145.1. Classification (NCBI taxonomy): domain Eukaryota; kingdom Metazoa; phylum Chordata; class Cladistia; order Polypteriformes; family Polypteridae; genus Polypterus; species Polypterus bichir. The sequence goes on along the minus strand of JANRMT010062803.1, from coordinate 2,525,964 downwards.
TATATAATAATATAATATTTAATAATTATCTCACATCCTGATTTAGTTCTTGCTTGCTGCCTAATGCTGTAAGGACAGGTTACAGCTTTTGACAGTCCTAAATTTTGATTAAGCTTATTCAGGTAATGGACGGAGTGAATGAAAACACTTTTAACAATAACATTCATTTATAAAAGACCATTGTATTGGCTTATCTATCTATCTATCTATCTATCTATCTATCCCTTGTATACAGTGCCTTTCATATCTATTTATCTATCTATTGTGGCAGAAGTGCTCTCTTGGCATCTACCTGACACAGACTGAAAGTGAAGGCATGTATAAAAATAAACAAAAAGATTTTATTTTTGTCTTAATCTGTGAGGCACGTCTTCCCTGTGTCCCACAGGCCCTACACAGTCCCCAAAACACACTAAAAGAAAAACACTCCAAAAACACACTCTTCTTCCTTCACTTCTCCCAGGCAGCTTTGTCCTCCTCCTCCTGACTCTGGCACCCTGAGTAGTGACTGCAGGATGTTCTTATAGCCCACCCAGGTGATAATTAACCTAATTCAGGCTGCACTTCTGGGTGTGGTTGCATTCCAGCCCACACAGGCTTGTAAAGCCATGCAGCTCCTCCCGGTGGTGGCCACGGAGCCCAACAGGGCTGAGCCCTGAAGTCCCAGGCCTGTGCCCCCAATGTAACCCAGGAGGGCTGCCTCCACATGTTGTGGGGTATGTAGTGTGCATCCCATGGCTGCTCCCCCAGATCCAGTGTCAAAGGTGCACCCAGGCTGGGCATGGGACCCAGCTGTCTGGCATACTATCTATCTATCTATCTATCTATCTATCTATCTATCTATCTATCTATCTATCTATCTATCTATCTATCTATCTA
>JANRMT010062803.1:2482024-2525075 GCA_026402145.1 Polypterus bichir lapradei | reverse complement strand
CTATCTATCTATCTATCTATCTATCTATCTATCTATCTATCTATCTAACTAGTGTAAACTCTTTTGCTATATCCTGAAAATAAAGCTTGTGTGATTGACTGATTCACTCTGGATGCATCACTAAGTAGTTTTTGAAGATTAAACCTATCAGCTGAACAGCTTAAGCTTAAGACTTCATTATTGTTAAATAGTAAACAATTAGACTGGAGGAGTAACAACAACATTTCATTCCATGATGTAGCTAAAAGTGCTTAACAAGATGAAGAAAGAAAAAAAAAATATGAAAATAAAATTAGGCAATACTAATTATAGAATTAAAGTAAGGTCCGATGGCCAGGGAGGACAGAAAAAATAAACAAAAAAAAAAACTCCAGAAGGCTGGAGAAAAAAACAAAATCTGCAAGGGTTCCAAAGCCAAGAAACCGCCCAGCCCCCTCTAGGCATTCTACCTAACATACATGACCTCAATCAGTCCTCATGGTTTTTAGGCTTCATGTGAAAGAATTAGATGATGACGGTCATGTGGACCTCTGGCCTTCAATCCATCAATCTAGGGACTGCACGTGATTTGATCGGGTTGTGGTGGTGATAAAAGAACAATAGAGAAAGCAGGGATTAGTACGGATTTCAGAAAGAGTAAAAGAATTGAAAACGTTAGAAACATTGGATTGTGCTCTTGAGTTGTGCCTAGCCTGGAGAAGGGCTGGGCCATTGGTGTTGTCCTCGTATAAAGTTTTCCATACAGGTTATAGTACACAATTGTCTATATGTATTGTATGTACTGGTATTTTGGTAATTCTTTATATAGATTTGTTTTTTCTGATCCCCAGTCTTGTAGTCAGTGCTCAACATAAATTTAATCTAAGTCAATATCTTTAATCCACACCATGCATAACCTATTCTTCCCTAGCCATGTTTGTATACAGAGTGCTGTGCAGCACAAGCTGCCTTGACAATAAGCACAGCCGTATTCCTTTTTTATTTTATCCCAGTGAATTAGATAAGAAAAGACTGCTGAACGCTCAGCAGATTTCCACTACTGTATGCATGACACGAGTCCTTATCCAAAGCATTACTGCTTTCTGAATTATACATAGTCCCCACCAGCAATCTATTAAAAAAAAAACACAAGTTTAATCATTTGGAAAATATACACGGTAATGTACAGAAGCTTTCAGTGTTTCCAGAGTGCTGTGCTGAAACGCAGCCTCCTTTGCCACTGGGAATGCTTACTGCTGGAGATATTAAAATGGATTAAACCATAAGATATTTTTTTTTAACAACATGTTGCTACCGGCTTTCAGTTTAATTACAGAGGATGGGATTTTAAGCATGTCTGCTCATTTTTAACCAGGTTATGAAAATGCAGTCCCTGTGGTATGGTCAACATTTTTGTATTATAATTTTATAAAACATTAATAGCACCACCTTTTTCTAAATAGCAGACTTGTAAAAGTTTGCCAAATAGAAATAAAGGCTAAAGAATGGAAATGACCGTGTACTGGGTAGGCTATGGCTTATAATTTACAGGAGTACAAAATATGTGGTTTAACATCAGCAGATGTTGAGATGGATGTGTGGAGTAACAAAGCTTGATAAGATCAGGAATAAGAGAATCTGAGGTACAGTTAAATTGAAGATACAGTCAAGAATGTTAAAGTGGTACGGGCATGTCATGAGATAAAAGGTATACAATATGGGAAGAAGAATCATGGATACGGAGGTGTCAGGATGAAAGTGAATGGACATTATGAAGGGGGATCTAAGGGTGAGAGGGGTATCAAACGAGGAAATGTGCATCAGGTAAGAACTGAAGAGGCTGGTCAAATATAGAGACCCACATCAAAGTGGGAAAACCTTTAGAAGAACATCAGTGGCTTACTTAAATCCTGAACTAAACTTTACTCCCTAATAGAAATAGCTTGATGTAAAATTTTACATTATTTGAACTATCAATAAAAGATCAGTCAAGACATGACGGGCCCAAACTAAAATATAATAGCAGCTGAATTTTAAAGGTTTCTAATTTAAATAACAATGATCACGTAGATAGAGGCAGTTTCATAGCTTCTGCCTTTCATAGGTGCAACTTTGGATGAATGGCTAATTTGCCAAAGGCTGCAACTTCTGTGAATGTGACTGCACCATTATGATGTGTGAAGAACCCATAGTCTCTGAGCATTTTGCAAGTCTTCTGCTTTTTGCCATTGTTTCATGTGTTCAGTTAAGTAGACACATTCCTCCCATTATTTCAGCATTGTTCTTCTTCGATGATTGGCCAGGACACTCATACACTTATTTTGATCACCCCTAATCTTCAGGTTCAATAAGGGGTTCCTTTGACGTCAGTATGACAGCTTTGAAGCTTTAATGTTATAATCTTAATAAAACCCCTTTATTGTGTCCCTCCTGTGATACCTTCTGTCTAAAGTAAGAAAAACAGGTAAAGCACACACATAACCAAGACACAGCAAAGGAAATGATATATGTTGATTTGTAACTTGAGGTGGCACAGTAGTGCAATAGTTGGCTCTTCTGTCTTCCATTTGCACAGTATTAGACTTGAATGCCATCACAGACGGTGTCTGTGTGGAGTCCGCATGTTCTTTCCATGGCTCTATGGGATTTTCTCTGTATTCTCTGGTGTGCCTCCAACATCCCAAAGATTCTTGTGTGACCCCATTTCAGTGAGTGAGAAGGAGTGTGTGAGTGTTCCTGGATTGATTCTGGGCAGTGCTGCCGCGAGAAGCACTTGTTAACCACAATAAATAAGTGGATGAGTACCTTACCAAAGGGACTCTAGAAATAGGAGAGGTGCTTATCGTCACAAAACAGGAAGACCTAAGGATGTATACTGCCTGTGTGGTATGGAGAATGTGTTCTTTACTTGAAATTACAATTTGGCATCTCTTGACATTGAACAAAACTAGAAAATGTAGCGTCTGGTGTAAAGTCGAATATTGCAGAATTTTGGAATGTTTGACTTTTGGTTTAGTACAAATTCAATTTTTTATCAAGTTTGTAATTGTATTAGCACAAGTGCATTTACTGCTGCATTTAAGGTGACAGCAGGACAAGTCATACACAGTAATTCAGTTTTGGAGCACAATTGGAAGGCTGGTCTTCAAGGTAATACAATTTTAGGATTAACTGAGCCAGAAATAATTTCAGATCTTTGACACTGCTTTATTTTCATTTTATAGGGTGTGAACACATGTTGCGAGGAGCAGTAAGATTGATTATCACGCTATTCCACTGATGTAACATGCATTTCTTGCTTTTATGTCTGCTACTTTTAATTTATTTTACATAAAAAATTAATCCATTCTTCATTTTATTAAAGTTTATGATTCCCATTCGTTGTTTTAAGAAATAATGGTGAGTATGGTGGCTGAGTGGAAGCACAGTAGCCGTACTACCTCACCAATTTCAGATCTTAGCTTGCCCACAGTTGGTTTTGGAGGTTCAATTCTTTCCTCATGCCATGCATGTGCCATGTCTAGTTCTTCTTTCATTTCCCAGAGATATTCATGTTAGTAGCTTTATTCTGTTCTATTCTACTCATTGGCCACTCTAAATTAGCAATGTGGGATAATGTTTGATACATTTCCAAAACTGGTCTGGCAGCCTTCAAGTGTCAGAGTTTTGCACCTGATGCTACTTGAAAAGATTCTAGATACCTTCAAGTCTAAAATTAAATTCTGTGAGCTCATTAAATGGATGAATGAATTGTGGAGTGGTAGCTGAACAGCCTACTGGTTATGTTTTCAGCACTGACTCGCTTTGCAGCACTAAGCATTAAAATGGCCTGTAGCGACATTTTAGAAATGTACAAACAGTTATACTATAGGTTAATAGTACAGTACAGTACATCCTGTATTCTAGGATGTATGAAAATCATCTTCAATCAGCCAAAATGGTAACACGTTACTCAACTTCTCAGGTCCCTGTAGCAGCACATCAAGTTCAAGTCATTAAGCCGTTAATGCTACATCGCTGTTGTTAGTCATTAGTACTAAATTATAAGTAATATGAACTAAGAAAATAAGTAATAAGTAAACTGTTACTAACCCTTCCTTATTTTATTTCTCTTCTCGGTATCCTCCCTTGGTGCCACTGCTCTACTGTCACTTTATTTGCCTGCCTATTGAAAAGTCGTCTCTGATAAAGGAGCACTGGAAAAATGGAGAAGACGGGTCCTTTCATCTGATTGGCCAGCCCAGCAGTGACTCAGCTGTAGAATGGCCAGCAGTGGGGAGGCAGCTTTTAGGCCGAGGTCTCCAGGACTCTCAGGGTGTCCGGCTTGTCTCTCTGAATCCCTTTTCTACAATCTGGCAGTGGTTCTACAATTAGCTGATGGACAGATATTGTTGTTTTTAATTTATGTTATTTAGTTTCTGCTTTGTTTTTAATGTATTTTAACAATTTGTATATGTGATAGTTCTGTAGATAGTGAATGGTATAATCTATTCTTGGATTTTTGCCTTGTAGTTTGTACTATTGCATTGTATTTCTGAGTGACCATGGCAGATTGGCCATCTAGCTCTGTGCAGAGGATTACTTGTGTTCTGTTTTGTGTGTTGTATTTATCTCATTTTTGACACCCATTGACATCCATCTATGAATTGCCTTAAGTGAACATTTCTTCCATTTTTTCCTACAGGTTTTTTTTTGTCTGGAGTTTATTTCTTGTGTTATTAGGGAGTGAAGGCTGAGGAGGCCTGTTAAAGCCCTTTGAGGCTTTCCTTGTGTGACTGGTGTTGGTGTTGACCATCTAAGTTTTTCCTTGTGTGATAAATTGTTGTTAATGTTGTTGCGTGTGAGGGACGCCACCACACTGGGAGGACTGGGGGAACAAGCATGGCCAGAGCGTTACCTCCCCCGGGACACTAGATGGCAACCCCCCTAGGCTGTAGCGGTGTCTCAGATTCTCGCAGGTCTTCGTGGTATGTGGAGTTTGGTGCAGCCCTGTTGGTATCCACAGGTGCCGCCAGGGGGTGCTGCAGCAGGACCTGCTGAGGCCTTATGGGCAGTTCTTCCGCCACACCCGGAAGTGAGTCATCAAGCACCTGGAGCACTTCCGGGTGCCTTATAAAAGGAGCCAGTAACCACTAATAGGGAAGCCAGAGTCAGGAGGAGGACGACGAAGCTTAACCAGAGGTGTGGAGGAGAAAGAGGAGGTAAAGAATTGTTTTGTGTTTGTGCTTGTGCTGAACTGTGTTGAGCTTGTGGGAACAGAGAAGGCATTGTGCACAAGGTAAAAAGAGAAAATAAAAATGTGTGTGCCTTGAACTTGTGTCCCACGCTTGTCTGTGTCGGGTTCAGCTGGCAGTGCCAGCCTGGGTGGTCCACAATGTTATTGATGCTAGCCTACTGAGCAGTCAGTGGTTCAACACTGACTTATTTGAATGCTTCAAAAGTTCATTTTTCACTTATCTTGATCAGTTTATGCAATCTTGTCTTGTAACGCTTTTTTCAAAGTAGACTTGATGAGCTAGTATTGATTGGATTATATTAACTTTATCTGTAAGTCTCTTTGGATTGAATTGTCTTCCTAAAGAATACATGTAAATGTAGCAAAGTAATATTTCTTTAGAAAATGAATGCTTAAAACAGAAACGTTTAATACTTCACAAATGTCCTCAGTTACACTGTATTCACCTTTTAAGTAGCTACTTTCTCAAGAATAATTCCAACTGTACATTAGTATGGCAGTTCTTTCAGTTTAAACTGAGAGATATCAACAAATACACCCAAATAAACCAAATGAAGTTCTATGGCCAGCTCATTTGTCTGTTTATACTGCAGGCATGTTAATGTTTCTCCTGGCATACTTTACATAATTTTACTTAACAATCAATTACGGTTCTAGTAAGAATTACAATTAAAATAACACTTTGAAATCAAATTAATCAAATTATCCTGGAGACTATCATAGGATGGCAGGCAAGAGAGGAGTGGGACTGTCATTCAGAATTGGAACGACATGATGTGGACCAGCCCACCCTACCACTCCTTTTCATTACTAGGCTGCCATGGTAACTGCCAAAAAAAGAAAAGAGACATACAACTCCTAAATAAGTTCTTCTGAATGTACTCATGTGCATGTTGGTGTAAGCAGCTCTCATATTTACTGAGGAGCCACAAGCTGCCATGGTCAAGAGTATTGTCTTTTAATGGCGGTTTCCCCGATAGGGTTTAAATTAGGCCAGGAGAAAAACTTAATCTAGAACAGTTAATCAAGGCTTTCTGAAACACAGATTAATTACAGATTACTAACACCAGGTCTATGGAGTCCTAAACTAAACAATAAAAATTTAAAATCACTTGTAAGGAGACCTGGGTTCGCTTCCTGAGTCCTCCCTGCGTAGAGTTTGCATGTTCTCCCCGTGTCTGCATGGGTTTCCTCCCACAGTCTAAAGACATGCAGGCTAGGTGCATTGGCGATCCTAAATTGTCCCTAGTGTGTGTTTGGTGTATGGGTGTGGGTGTGCCCTGCAGTTGGTTGGCGCCCTGCCAAGGATTTGTTCCTGCCTTATACCCTTTGTTGGCTGGGATTGGCTCCAGCAGACCCCGTTTACCCTGTGTTAGGATATAGCGGGTTGGATAATAACTGACTGTGCTAGTCCGGATTAGCTGGACCAAAGTTGCCTATAAAACATAAAATGGATCCAGAAAAGTCTAGAATTGTGTGGAACTGGAGGAGCAGATTAAAAAAAAAACAATGGTAGCAGAAAGGAGAATGCAATCAAAACAATTTTACTGAGCACGAGAAAAAAACTTTTAAAGCAAATAGTTTTGAGACACCCCATCAGCGAAAATAAACAGCACACATCAGCTGTGGAATCAAAGAAGAGGAATGCCTGGAAATGTATTTGTAACGAATTCAATGCAAATGAACAAGCATCTACAACAGTGGTCTCAAACTCCAGTCCTGGAGGACCGCAGTGGCTGCAGGTTTTCATTGTAACTCTTTTCTTAATTGGTGACCAGTTTTTGCTGCTAATTAACTCCTTTAACTTTTATTTTATCTTACTTGTTTTTAAGATTTGTTGCTCTGAATTGTTTCTTTTCTGTAAATGGCACCCAAACAGAAATGAAATGCGAAGCAAGTGAGCCAATGGAAGACCAACTAAGTCAGGTCCTCAAACTCAACCAATTTAACTCCTACCAGTCACTTAATTAGGAGCCGATTCCTGTTGTAATTAAACTCGTTCTTTAATTCTGTGGCTTGTTGCTGCTCTCTTTGTGCAATAGCATACATTTCTGAAATTGTTGATTTTCTCCTTTATAACAGCTCTGGCAAAATGTTCTGGGGACCTGAGCAGATCGACATTCCTGAGATCTTCATCTTTCTTTATTTTCAGATATTATATGATGGTCACAGTTTGCTGGTCATGTTTTGGCTCATTTTGTATCTCATTATTGTTTGGCTGCTAATTAAGGAAAAAGAAACAATTAAGGAGTCTGAGTCTACAAGAGCAAGTCAATTAAAATTAATTCAACAGAAGTTAGCAGCAAAAACAGGTCACTAATTATAAAAAGGGTTAGAATGAAAACCTGCAGCCACCGCGGCCCTCCAGGACTGGAGTTTGAGACGACTGATCTGCAACAACAATGCAACAAGTTCAGGTAAGAATTGTCAGCTTTATTACCTTACTGTTTTGTGAAATCACTGGGTTGACATCACCGTGCTTATTCAATCCAGGTGTTGTGGAAGAATATAAAAATAAACCTCAAAAAACCTGCTGCAGAAGCCAGAGTACAGGGTAGCCTCAGCTCTGTACCCTCGATAGCAAAGGCCATGCTTTCCAATCACTTTAATCCCAACACTTATGGCATTGTTGGAGGTGATAGCAGAAAAACAGATCAAGTACTTTGGACTGGGCATGTGCAGAGTAATCAAAGCTTGTAAAAGCCTTCTTCTCTACATTCATTTCATCTTTCTGAGTGTCTCATTCTTTATCCTCCTCAACTGTGGTTGTCTCTGTCCTGTACACAGAAGTACAGCTCTCTAGTATCTGGCATGGATCCCACAGCTAATTTCATAACTTCCTACAGGGCCAACCTCATTTTTAATAACAAAGCAATTAAATAATTAATAGGCCTACTGCTATGTAGTGTGCACTACTATGTGCATGATTTCCGTATAGCTTTAATATTCTTCATGCCCTGAAGTCACAGTAATATTTCATACTGGCCATATAATTTTCTGTAATATTGAAAAATACAGAGAAAGCTCCATCCCATCAACACACTACAGCACCACAACTACCTCCTGCCCCGGCCTCATCAGCACCAACTAACCAAATTAACTCCCTATGGCTGCTAAAGAACAGTTAACTGGAGCAGAACTGTGAAACATGGGCATTGTTTTGTTCTCCCTGGGCATTCATAACAGGTAGTGTTTTGACGGCTTAATATTTGCATTGTAAATTCACTAAACATTTTCCCTTTCTTAATAGGCTACATATATGCTAAATTGTAAAGCCTAAAGCTACCTATGAAAGCAAAGTAGTGGCAATAAGTTACAGCTACACTTGTTGGCCACTTAGTTATTTAGTGACCTAATGTTAACAGTGCTGTCGTGTGAAGCACCGCACTTTGATGGCAGCGGGACACAGTGCGTTACTCACGCTAGAAGCTCAGTCTTTTAGGCAATATGACAGACTGAAGAGCCAGTCACACTACTTTGCTGTCACTTGATAGCATGCTGTCACCTAGTGCTACTGAAGTCATGAACCGATGCAGTGATGTAAAGTTAACTGATGGCACCTTTTCTCACTTGTTCTTAACAAAGCTGATATTTTTGTACATTACACTGGTATTCTTCTCCAGCGCCATTTTTTTTTTCCACTTAATCCTTGGTGTCCATTGTAAAATGGTTAAATGCAGTTAGCAGGTTAATAAAATGAATGGATGATTGGCAGTTTCAATTTCACAAACAGAAGAGTTCTGGAGTTATACCATTTGGGGTGGGAATCCCCTGTTTTTTCCCATAAAATGGATACCTGCATGCGAAGCAAGGTTATAGCACTTGGTAAGGGTCTATTTATTATGAATTTAATACATTTGTGTAAAATTATTTATGAAAATCTGAAAGAATCTGAATGTGCATGGCCACTTTACAGGCGCAGATATGTCTTTGGTCAACTAGTGTTCCAGATGGCCACTCCATCTCGATCACAGGGTCCAAATGCTGCCACATCCACACTCAGACAGGGCTAATTCATATCTCCCAATTAACTTAACGTGCCCAGCTTTGGAACATGACAGGGAAACTGGAATATCAACAGGGAGAATGTGGAAACATTATAAAATATAAATCAGGCATGTACCCTGGATCTGTAAGCTGACAGCACGTTCTGCTGCGCTACCATTAGATAGCACTGAAGTTCAATCAATACTCAATACAGTATGTCACTGTAGTCTGGGTGTTTGATAAGCTTTGCACTCATAGACTGCCTTTTTTTCTGCGTTCCTGCAAATTGGCTTGTTTTTATTTCTTAAGCAATGAGATCTGTGGTAAAATGTTAATTGGCTGTTCACCAACAAACAATTGACTTTTATAAATGCACTTTGGCTGCAGCTCCATTACTAGTGTTGGATTTCTATATATTTTCTGTGTCCTTCCCTCTCTTTTGTGTTTCCCGTGTTACTGACCGTTTAGCCTTTAATTTAATTATGACTTTACTGCTGTAAACTCAAATGTATTGAATGTTACCTTTTTGTTCCTGACCAAGTCCGGGTTCTCTCCCTGGTGCTTTATTGCTATTATTGTGCCAATCTAACACTACACCTCAGCTGGCTTGGTTTTCCTGACCTCAAGCTATAGTAGGTACTTTGGTTACTCTTTGAGCTGCAGGCCTATCTAAAACAGTCCATTACTGGTCTGACTGGATATCAAACTCCTAAAAGTGCTTAGCATTTTATGTAATTACAGTATCACTCCTTCAACTTTTTTGGCTTTGGAATGAAATCCTGTTGACGAGGATTAGTTGTTTCACACTTTCACACTGTTCACTTAAATTTAACAGAATGATTAAATGTATCCATATACAGGTATCTATGTACAGTTCACAGATGACACTTTAGATTTCACAAGTTTTGAAACTTGTATGTTCTCAAGCAGAATATAGCATAAAGCTACACATGTGAAAATAAATACAGGCGCAAAATGCAGAAATGAATGCAGTAAATATGGTGATAGCAATAAACACATGAAAAACTCCAGTTTGGAAAACCCATGTACAGAATGTAAATTTTAACGCTGATGTAGATGTGTGTTTTTATAATCATATATACTGCTTTTTTTGTACTAAATTTCACGATGCAATCAGGTTTTCCATTTTCTCCGTTTGTTTAACAAACTTTAGGTATTTTTGCTATCTATTCATCATTGCCAGCATTTACGCATGGCTAACAATATGTTACTTGGTCTAGTGTAGCCTTGACAGCAAAAGTTAAAGTAACAAGTTCTTGATACAGAAAAGTAAGGGAAACTATTGTCCAAGTAAAGCAGACAGAGTCTTTACTCAAAATATTGTATTTAAGGACGTACTCGCTGCTTAAAAATCTTAATTCAATAAAAAAGTTAAATAAGCATACAAGAATACATACAATAAGCAGTTAACCATACAAATTACATCTATAGTCAGACACGCGAGCATAGGAAGTGTCTCACGAATAAGTCCAAGGATATACCTAATGCTACACGATTTGTGGCGCTGCAGACACTGCTGCTATGCAAGCAGTGCACTGACTATACAGTACTTGTGAGAGTAAATCTGGGGGATTCCACCAGGTGGCAGTGCAAGAAATCATCACGGTGACAAAACAATGTCCAGTTTCGTTGTGTTGTGAGTTGAGGGAAGAAAAATGTTAAAGATAAAAGTTCTTTGCATTCTGACGTTGTTGCAAAGGTGCAAAAAAAAAGCCACAGCAACACAGAAGATGGCATGTGAGACCTTTAAATGTATTGCGTCATTAGGCTAGGGAGTATGCGATGCTTGAATTGGCTATGCAAGAAATAGATGAGGAAGAGCAACATGAATACTTTCACATGTCAGCATTTAAGTTTAATGATTTGAGTCACCGCTTTGAACCATTCATCAAATATTGAATGCATGCAGATTGATTCTGTTGGAGCTGCAATGCATCTTGTTGTCACAAATGTAGCACACCTTGAACACACATGTAGCAGTGCTACCATGTTAAGAACTCCATTACCCAGCAGCCCAAGGGGGATTACCCACATAGGATGACTGGAATGGAAGTAGGGGCTGCTGGGGACGAAAGAGGCCAGCGGGAAAGTTTAAAAGGGGGTCTGATGGAGCAACAGGAGTTTGGTGTTTTTGTGTATCCTGTTCAACGTGTCGTCCAAAAAGTCAATTGTGCCCTGGATCGTTTCTCATTAGGATGAATGGGCTGTCTTGTGCCTGCCTGTTGTGTGTATAGTGGTGAATTCATCGTCTTCTAAAGGAGCGCTCCTGGAAATCTCAACCCTTGCTGCTCAGGACTACCGGTAGGACTGTTTCATTCATTTTCTATTTTTTTCATGGAAGCTGTTCTCAGGATTCTCATCTTCACACCATACCATTTCACCTGCTTTGGCTGTATCGGACTGTATAAGGACGTTGTTGTGAGTGTTCATTGAGTGAGTTGACGTGAGTGTAGGGGAAAGTGGAAGTTTGCCCGATTGTTGTTTTTTTGTTGGGTTTTCATTTAATATAGTATGTATTCATTTGTTTCTTTTGTGTCTGTTCTTGTGAGTGTGTGCAAGTTGGGCCAAGGCTGGGTGCGTCCCTGGAATTTCCACAAAAAAAAAAAAATTAATTAAATCACCGTCTTATTGACGGTGTGAATCTTAGTGGCACTGGACCCTACACACGTCTCCCACTGGTACTGCAACTTGCTGGGAATGCATGGCAGCCATGATCAGAGTGTGTTAAGTGTTCTGAGTGTGAAATATAAGCCAGCCCTAAAGATTTGAGTTATTTCATATGGAAGAAGAAGATTGATGCACGAGATCTTACACCAAGGTTGCCAGGTTCATAAAACTTTCCAGCCCAAGGACAGCTCAAAAACCACATAGAGGTACAAGAAAGTAGCCCAATACCTGACATCAACAAAGTGACACATCATTACCACCACCAATTTATTTCTTGTATAGTTCAAAATTACATAAGGAATGCCTTAATGGGCTTTAACCGGTCCTATTTTTTGATAGACCCTCAGACTTGACTCTCTAAGAAGACAAGTAGAAACTCCCAAAAAATAAACCTTTTAAGGAAATAAAAATGAAATCTTAGGAAAGGCAATTCAGAGAAAGACCTCCTTCCAGGGAGGCTGGTCATGCAATGGATGTCAAAAAAAACCCAACATAAATACAATGTACCAGGGGTGGGGGCAGCATCGGTCCTGGAGGGCCGCAGTGGCTGCAGATTTTGTTCCAACCCAGTTTCTCAATGAGAAGTCAATTATTGATGTTGAAGCACTTATTGCTCAAGTGACATTTTGATGCCTCATTTTAGTGGCCTCGCTTGTTAAGGTTCCCCTCCCTTAATGCTTATTTGAGTCTTGATCAGCTGCATTCACTGTTTTGATTGGCTTATTAGCAATAAGATGCAAATGACAAAGGAGCCAGCAGTTTTCCATTTAACTTGTTTCCATTTACACCTGTTTGGATTCACTGTTCACTATTTGGTAAATAAAACACTTAAGGTAAAGATGTGACAGACTGAAAATGATCTGCTTTAGGCTTCAAATTATTTGTATGATATCCTTGGAAAGGAAAAAAAATAAAATATAAGAACTTAACATTGCAGACTATCAAGTCATAAAATTAAATAAGGTCTGAGATTGGTTTCTAATTAACCAATTGGGTTAGAACGAAAACCAACTGCCACTGCAGCCCTCCAGTACTGACATTACCCACCCCTGCGATACACAAAATAGAACACAAGTAATCCACTTCACAGAGGTGGATTGCCAGTCTATCATTGGCACTTCAGAAATACAATACAGTATAAAAGCTACTTTGTTCTTGCATGGTGCTCTTCACCAAGTGTAGGCGCAGAGCAAAATCCAAGAATAAATTTTACCACTCACTAATTACAGTTACGGCACTACAGCCATGTGGCGCGATTCCCAGAGGGTGATCCGGCTCGCAGGATCCTCATTTCTGAGGTTCCAAGTGGCTGGACCAGGCCAAGGAGACGCCCACGTAACACCTGGCTGCGGCAGATAGAGGGTCATTTGTAGAGAGTGGGACTGAACCACGTGTCTGCCTGGGGGGTTGCCAACCAGGATCCCGAGCTGTTTTGTTGTGTGGTGGGTTTGAAAACGCACTGTACCAGTGCATGCTCCCCAATCTGATCTGACCTGACTAATTACAGAATTATCACATATAAGGATACAGATTTGTTCAAATACATCAAAAACAAAGTAGGAACATAAATGAAAAACAACAATATCTGTCCATCAGTTAATTGTAGAAGCACTGGCAGATTGTAGAAAAGGAGTCAGACAAGCCAGTCACAGTCCTGGAGAAAGTGGTGGACAGGGTCCCTTTTGGAGAGTCCAGAGCGAGGGATTAGGTACATACCATCAAAGATTGGAGGGGTGGGTCCCCCTCAGAGATGTGAGAGCGATAGAGTGATAGAACTAATATATGCCATCAAAGAGTGCTGGGGCCTCAGACATTTGAGAACAATAAAGTATGTATAAAGGTCTGAAGACCAAAGGAAAGGTCCATGATGTGTAAAAAGCATTCTAATAGATTGGAGCAGGTGGTTTGAAAAAAAGCTCAAAATCCACCCCTGTTTTTAAAAGAGAATCCCAAAAACAACATACCCTGCAAGAGTCCATTTTTTCCTGCAGATACCAATCAAGAATTGCCCAACTGTGCAGGAAAACTGTGGACTTGTTAACACTGGCTTATGCAGTTTTCGTTCCCTTAGGAATGGAAGAGAAGACCCTGGAGGATACTAATGTCACTTCTGGTATGACTGCCACAAGTCCTACCATTTCTGGTCTCCATGATACTTAACCAACGACACAGCTGTACTTCAATATTCACTAATGGACTTGCTATAGTGGTGAATGGGGCACCTACATAAAGAAAAGTCCATTCATCATGTTCTCAGAGCATCACCTTGTTCAGATCGCTGCAATACGCCTTTTCTCTTTTTTAACTGCTCATTAAGACAATACACGTGGTGTCCTAACAGCAGCCCAACTCTTTTTTGTGTCTTTAAAGTATATATGGTAGAAGCATGCAAGTTACTTATCCATTTTCTCATCCTTCTTTTGCGTGCACCCATCCAGTGTTATGGCCTTCTTTCTACAGATGGCAGGACATGCTGTTACGGCTACTATCTTATAATAAGCCATTAATTAGCAGCAAAAAACTGAGCTTGAGAATCTAAAACATTCTGCAAGACAATGCAAAGGTTATTAATAATGTATTATTTTTTTTAAAACGATAAGATGCTTATTAAATATTTATAACACTTAATAATGCAGTCCCTAAACAGAAGTCTAGCAGCTGTTACAATTCAAAATCAAAGATTCGGGAACAGTAATCAGTAGTGTGAGGTAAAATAAATCAGGGTTTTACACTTGCCTTTACGTAAAGGTGTATAATTTTGAAATAACTCAAAAAGGCTGTATCCACTATTATACTACACAATGTAGCCATCCATGGATGCTGACTGCTAAGAATAATAAAAAAGGGGAACAAGATAATCACTGCCAACCAATCACATTCCCTGCATTAAAGAGCCCCGGTGTGTCATAAATATTTATGAGACAACTGAAGAGACAGAGGCCTATTGACACAGATAGATGACAGATATCAGACCACTTATCTCACAAGGCAAGCCCTGAAAAGTGGAAACTAAAATGGGCTCCACTGCGTCTCTAACCAACACTTGTGGCCTTGACTGCTATTGTTATTAAAGATATTGTTGAACTTATTTGAAACAGATTTAGAGCGGGCCTCGTACATATTACATGACCATTAACAGGGGAAGAAAACAACAGGAGAGATGGCACTTATCATGTTCATGAGTATAATTTGAATTAAAAAACAAACATATTTTTCATTAAGTACTTCATTTTTTTGTTTTGACGTGTGGCCTAATGGCTAATGCATTGGACTGTAAACCATAATGTTGCCAGTTTAGCCAGCTTTCCTGTGAATGAGTGTGTCCCCGAGTAGGTCACCCACCAGTATGTTTATTATAGAAATATGGCATGGAATATTGACATGGCATGCTCTAAGGAAAGGTGCTATATTAAAACTTGTGTGCTTGTTTTATTAGACCTCTGTATGTATGATTTAACAAAGCGATTATTCCAATTAGAAATTAAAAATGTCAAGGATGTGTTTTGAATAAAAGGGAGTGTTTTAAACAAAATCTGTCTAAGTCGGGCATACTGGATGGTATGCAAGGAAATTGACTTCTTGTTAGTTCCTTTGGAAAATAAGTAAAAACATCAAGAAAAGTGCACTCTTATATTCTTTTCTTTGTCGTCACTAGTCTAGCTAGTCAGCAAGAAACATTGTGCATTAGTAACAAGGATGAAGTATCAAAGGAAACAAAATACAAGCAAGAAAAACAGTACAGTAAAGACTGAGCCCTCTAATGCCAGGTTTTAGTACATTCACTGAGGTGACAACCTAGTTTTTTATAATTATAGTAAGGAATGATGTACACCCAACTATGACTAATAAGGCTATAATTCTTCCAAGGGTTTCTCATAACATAAATTATAAGAATTTGTTGAGGCAATTTATCAATGTCAATGGAAAATGTGCCATTGCAGAGGACCTTATTTGCTAGCACTTTGTTGACAGAACAAATGAAACTTTCTCTCTTTGCATTTCCATTATATGATGCTGTTTAGGCATCGGAGAGGTGACATTCCACGTCCCAAGAGCCAGTTCCTGTAGCCGAGGATCAGACCGCCAAGGTTCCCACCTTCGGCCACCACCCAACTCACACTGCACCCGACCACCTTTTCCCCTCCCATGCCAGCTAGCAGTTCAAAAGAAGGATACGCTGGAAGAGGTATCAGTAATAATTTTAAGTCTTTGCTGTGAACTATTGCAAGGCCACCTTCCCACCCCGAAGAATGGGATTTAGAGATGCAGACAAACCACGGAGGGCTTGATTTAGATGAAAATATGATGATGAACGCTTGATTTAGATGAAAATAATCACCTGGTTGCTGCCAAGTCTCCGTAAGATATAACCAGGGATCTCAAACTTCAGTCTTGGAGGGCCGCAGTGGCTGCAAGGTTTTCATTCTAACCCTTTTCTTAATTAGTGACCTGTTTTTGGTGCTTATTAACGTCTTTTGAATTTATTTCAATGGACTTGTTTTTTAAGATTTGTTTCCCTGAATTTCTTCATTGTTCCTCTGAATTGCTTTATTTCTTTCCTTAAACGGCGCCCAAACAGAAATGAAATGTGAAGTGAGTGAGCCAACAGAAGACCAACTAACTCAGGGCCTCAGACTCCAACCAATTTCACTCCAAGCAGTTGCTTAATTAGGCTCTGAACCCATTATTTAATTCCATGGCTTGTTGCTGCTCTCATTGTGCATTAGCATACATTTCTGAAATTGTTGATTTTCTCTTTTCTAAGAGCTCAGTTCAAATGTTCTGGGGACCTGAGCAGATCAACATTCCTGAGACCTTCACCTTTCTTTATTTTCAGATATTGTATGATGGATACAGTTTGCTGGTCATGTTTTGGCTCAATTTGTATCTCACTATTGTTTGGCAGTTAATTGAGGAAAAAGAAACAATTAAGGGGTCTGAGGCTTGAAGAGCAAGTCAATTACAATTAATTCAAAAGAAGTTAATTAGCAGGAAAAACAGATCACTAATATAGAAAAGGGTTAGAATGAAAACCTGCAGCCACTGCGGCCCTCCATGACTTGAATTTGGGATCCCTGACATAAACAGTCTATCTTAGTATCTATAATAAAATCACCAATCAGCAGAGCTTTGTTAGAGACAGATTGAGTGTTAAATAATCCAAACTTCAAAGTGTCTGTGAGCACAAATTCCGATGATTTTACCGGAGTAATCAGCACGTTATGATCAACATGTCACTCAAAAATACGTGGGCAAGAACGTCCTTCAGAACAAAGTGAAGGAATAGACCCGCTGTTACTCCTTCCTAAGACAAAAACGATGACAAGACCCCTGGTGAATGTACTTTGGACATCGGAGAATGTCAAAGTCGATACAGTTCATCTGGTGAGTATTTTAGTTTTGTAGATGTGACTGCATTAGATAGCAGAGTAGACATAGTAATCCATGACAACCAATTGAGGTTTATCATAGTAGATTTCCAAAAATCACCCAAGCAAATTCCAGACTGGCACCAAAGCACTGTACCCCTTGTGTACCTACTCGGCCCAATTAAAAATAACACATTAGCCAATAGACTGTCACTACTGAGATTTCCACAAGTACTCAGCAATTGACAAGGGTCAGTTTCCACCACCTATTCATCAAAGCTAGATACCTGAGCAGAGAATCAGCGAGAAAGTTTCTACTTACTCACAAAGATTGCAGCCAGCAGAGAACAGTTGTACGAGGGCTCGTGTTAAGGCCGAAAGAAGCAAGGGACATGAATGCGTGATATCAGTTTTTAATCCAATGCAAAAGGCAAAAAAATGAGTAAAAGACAAATAGAAAAAAATACACAGAGTAGTGGCAAACAGAAACACCAGCATTCACTCCCTTTCCTGGAAAGACTGTATCACTGGATACGGAGAGGCAAAGAAAGTAAGAAACAAGGAAGAGAGGATTGCAAAGTTCAATAAAGATTTATTATAGTGAATAAAAAAGCGAGGACATTGACAGATGTAGGGACTAGAGATTCACAGACAGAGACGGTGAGAATAGAAAATGGTAGAACAGCAAAGGGCAGGTACAGGGATGTACAAGCCGACTGTGTGAGAGAGAGAGGAAAAAGTGCTGGAACTTCATAAAAAGTTACACTACACAACATGTCATTCAATGGCTGCAGGGTGTCAAATTACAACGATTACACCAATCCCTCATGACTTTTCTGCATCATTTTCACATTTTTCTGTTGATCCAGTAAAGTATTGCAGGGTTGACATTCTCTGGGAGCCAATTAAAGCAAAGCATCCTTTTTCTTTCTCCATTTTGTCATTGTGCAAAACACGCAAGATGTTGATTTGCCATTTGTGCTGGCTCCAAAGTTCCTTTAATAACTCTTTGCTTTGCACTGTCCAGAACACGTCTCACTGTCTCTCACATACACAAACACACACCCTCTGTATGGGTTCAATTTATGGCTTTTTTTAGATGGCCCAGCTCCATGGCAGCATCTCTCTCTCCTTAGTCTTTGTTGCTCCAAAAACTCCACTACATACTGTATACAGTACAATGAGTGAATCTATTGTACTTTATACTAAGCTATGTGTCTAAATAGGTTTGGTTGCTTTCATATGCAGTTGTAAATATGGATAATAGACATAAATAAATGAAAGATATGTGTGTGTGCGCATGAAGTAGTCCACTGCACTCTGCTCACGCTCAACCACAGCCACTAGAAGGCTCATGAATGCGCTTTTTGCAGTGCCTGCATGCACCTCAGTTCTCTGTGTGCGTGTGAATGTGTGTGTGTGTGTGTGTATGGAGCAGTCTGTTCTGTTCATGCTTAACTACAACCACGGGAATTGGTATGATTCTATGGAAGATGTAGAAGCTTATACAAGTGTGACTTGTACTTGGTGAGATGGCGCATACATGCAATTTTACATTTTTTTGCCGCTTGCATGCACCTCAGTTCTCACTACAAAAGATGTGTGTGTGTGTGTGTGTGTGTATGGAGCAGTCCACTCTGCTCATGCTTAATCATAACCACTAGAGTTGGTGTGAATTCTATGGAAGATGTAGAAGCTTATACAAGTGAGACTTACACTTGGTGAGATGGTACATGCATACGCCTCACTTCTCATTCAGCCTAAGCAGACAAACTCATCTGTGTGGTACATGTGTGTGGTACGTTCACACAATGAGCTACCATACTTTTTGCCTGGATGGCTTCCAGTCTATCCCACTCAATTTGTGCCACAGCTGCACTCGATTACACGTCCTGTCCCGGCCCACTAAGCTGACGCCTCTGCAAGTTCACCAAGACTCTAAAACTGCTAGGGAGTCTTCAGGGTGTTTTTTGTCACGAATACTACGTGCAGCTAGTACTACGTAAGTGTCAGTGCCTACACAATTATTATAGGGGGTGCATCTCTCTTAACATACTTGATGTTGTAGCATGTGTTCTGTTACCACATTATGTTTCTGCACCAGTGGGACTAATATCAAATATTTCTCATTATACACAAACATTTAAAGGATAAAACAAAGCCTGCAGTCAAGAGAATTCTTTCATAGGGAACCTGAAATTCTTTCGGAACATTAGTTTTATTTCTTTCAAAGGAAATTTTTTAGTAAAGAAGTAACATGGTGTCTAGTATTGTACATCACAAAAAGTTTCCAAGAGCTATAACTATGGCAGCTAGGACAATACCTAAATTGGACGATATCATCATATGTGTGATAAAATGATCATAAAATACAAGTAAACTGCACAAAAAATAAAACCCTCCAAAAATCAAATCGCCTGGAGATCATAACACATACGAGCGTATGAGAGAAGGTTGGTAAAGGTGTCTCTGCAGCACTGTAGATTGTTACCTGTGTTTTTTTGACTGTATGATTCTGTGCATTTTGTGGAGCTATACGTGAGCACTTCTTTATGTTAGTGTGGAGCACTGGCTCTATTATGCGGGGATCAGATGGACAGAAAAAGGAACAATGGCCGAGATTTCTGATCTTCTTGGTATAAAGGATCTCACAGGTGAGAAATGAGTGCAAATGTTGAACTTTCTTCTTGTGCTTTCTCATTTCCACAGACTCCTGGGATGTCATTACAACAAGTTTAACAATTTTATGACCTCTGTGGCTCTGGAGATGCAAGGTAACGAGAGGGTTCAGTAGAGGCAAAGAATAATGGAAGTGAAGAACAGTAGGAGAGTCTCAAAGGGATTGGTTCTATTTCTGTATATTTTAGTTTGAATACTGTGTGGATTTTTTTTTTTACATTGGTTCAAGTCCTTAATGTTGCCTCATTTAATTTTGCCTATTATTGTTGTTGTTCAGGTATGCTGCACATTATATGACTACCTTTTACTTTGTTTGCTGATCAAATAAATTCTTTTACCAATGTCTTAAATTGCTAAAAGCCCCCTTTGTTATTCAATCTTAGTCAGACCCTGAAGTCACATTTAGTGCCAATGCCCTAGCAATGCTAACTTTTTCACCTGTCCATTTACAATATCAAATCATGGCATAGCACTTCATAGATAATCTAAAACCCTTTCATTCTTACATTAATAAAAAAATGTATTTTTGCTTTATATATTGTAATGGACAGCTGGGATTCTTACCCGGCTGGGATGTCACTGTAACAGAAGGATCAGGGGAAGGAGCTGGCACAGGAAAATACCACTTGGCTTGCAGCGGGGCCATGGGTTTGGAGAATGGATGCTCAACCCCACTGGGTCCCGTGGCCACCACCAGGGGACACCTGGATGATTGCTGAGCCCTTGGTAGCAGCACTTCCGCCACTCCCAGAAGTGCTGCCAGAAGTGACAACAACAATATTTATTTGTATAGCATGTTTTCATTCAGGGTGGCACAGTGGTGCAGTGGTAGTGCTGCTGCCTCGCAGTTAGGAGACCTGGGTTTGCTTCCTGGGTCCTCCCTGCGTGGAGTTTGCAAGTTCTCCCCGTGTCTGCATGGGTTTCCTCCGGGTGCTCCAGTTTCCTCCCACAGTCCAAAGACATGCAGGTTGGGTGCATTGGCGATCCTAAATTGTCCCTAGTGTGTGTCTGATGTGTGTGTGTGTGTGTGAGCCCTGCGGTGGGCTGGCGACCTGCCCGGGGTTTGTTTCCTGCCTTGCGCCCTGTGTTGGCTGGGATTGGCTCCAGCAGACCCCCGTCACCCTGTAGTTAGGATATAATGGGTGGATGGATGTTTTCATACAAATGATGTAGCTCAAAGTGCTTTACATTATGAAGAAAGAAGAAATAAGAAAAAATAAGAATTAAAAAAACAGAACACTAATTAACATAGAATAAAAGTAAGGTCCGATGGCCAGGAGGACAGAAAAAACAAAATAAACTTCAGAGTGCTGGAGAAAAAAACAAAATCTGCAGGGGTTCAGAGGCCATGAGACCACCCAGCCCCCTCTAGGCATTCTACCTAACATAAACGAATCAGTCTTCATGGTTTTTAGGCTTCACATGGAGAATTAGACAATGATGGTCATGTGAACCTCTGGCCTTCAATCCATCAATGTAGGGACTGCACGGTGCTTTGATCGGGTGGTGGTGGCGCAGATTGCCGCCACTGAAAACCGGAAAAAGAACAGCAGAGAATTTTTTTAAAATAATTTAATGCATATACAGAATATCAGGGTTACACTAGTGAAGCTATGAGAAAGCCATGTTAGAATAATGGCTTTTTAGCAGTTTTTTAAAGTGCTCCACTGTATTAGCCTGGTGAATTTCTATCGCTAAGCTATTGCATATTTTAGGTGAATAACAGCAGAAGGCCACCTCACCACTTCTTTTAAGTTTAGCTCTTGGAATTATAAGCAGACACTCATTTGAAGATCTAAGGTTACGATTTGGAGTGTAAGGTGAAAGGCACTCTGAAATATAGGATAGAGTGAGATTATTTAAGGCTTTGTAAACCATAAGCATATTTTAAAGTCAGTTCTAAATGACACAGGTAACCAGTGTAGTGACTTTAAAACTGGAGGGATATCCATCCATCCATTATCCAACCCGCTATATCCTAACTCCGCCGGAGCCAATCCCAGCCAACACAGGGCGCAAGGCAGGAAACAAACCCTAGGCAGGGCGCCAGCCTACCGCAGACTGGAGAGATGTGCTCGGATTTTCTTTTCCTAGTTAAGATTCTGCCAGCTGCATTCTGCACTTGTTGCAATCGGTTGATGTCTTTAGTAGGTCACCAAACACCTGGAGCTCTTCCGGGTGCCTTATAAAAGGAGTCTGCTGCCACTCCTCCATGAGCCGGAGTCGGCGGAGGTAGACAAAGCTTGCAGGAGGAGGACTGGAGAATTGAGAGAGAGAATGAGACAAGAGAAAAGGACTGGTAGTTATATATTTGGTGCTTTGTACTGTGTGCTGCTGTGGAGAGCGAAACAAAAGTGTTTCCCATTGCTGAATAAAGGTGTGTTGTGTGCGGGACTTGGGCTCTGTGTCTGTTGTATGTCCAGGGTTTGGGAAGCTGTACACCCCCTGGTGGTCCACAATATTTACTTGATACAGTTTTGTTCAAAGTTTAATTAAACCTGTCCATCCATCCTAACCTGCTTATCCAGGGAAGGGTCATAGGGCAGCTGGAGGCTATCCCAACAATCACAGGGCTCAAGGCAGGAACAGTTCCCAAGGTAACAGTCCATCGCAAGGTGAACACACTCACACACCACACAAAGACACACTGCTAGGGCCAATTTAGCATCGCCAGTCCACCTAACTGGCATGTCTTTGAAAGAGACCGTAGCACCCAGAGGAAACTCACATAGACACAGAGAGAACATGCAGTCCACACAGGGAGGATCCAAGACGTAAACCCTAGTCTGCTTACTGCAAGGCAGCAGTGCTACCAATGTGCCACCCTATATTAACTAAATAATAGACTCGATTAATTTGAATCATTGTGTTTCTAACAAGTGTAATTAATTTTTATTTATTCATTTCTTTTATCATTTAATCAAATATATTTTGCTCACATAACTCCAGCCCTAAACAGAAAAATGGATGAATGGCTTGAATTGCTTCACAAAATATAATTATAATTTTTCTTTAACGATAAATTAGGTTTTGCTTAAATGTTCTACTTGACTTTTAATTACTTTCTGTTTAATACATCAGATGAATTTCTTAATTATAATTAATGTTTGCACTTAATGGATTTTTTTTTATTTTGCTCCTTCATTACTCACTTAATAATTGGAATCGATAATTTCATAAGAACTGCATGATCTCTCTCTGAGTTCTCTCACATTCAGAAGATGTGCCTGACTGGTTAAAGTGTCGCCCTCAATCAGTGCAGTGTGACGGACTCAGAGTTGTTCACAAGTATGGTGATGGTCTGGTGTCTCCCCCATACTTGTAGTTGTTTCCCATTTTATGCTTTCTGCTTCCAAAATACATTCAGTTACCCATGAGAAACAATAAGTACATCCTAGAAAATTGATTTTTTTGGGGATGATTGTCAAAAATCAATGGGTCCTAGCTTGATTCTTCAGATATATTTAGGTTGGATGTTCTGCCTGTGCTTGTATGGGATTCCTAATGGGAATTTGGCTGCATCCCACAAACCAATTAGCTACCCTACAATACCACTGGCAAACTTTCCAGGGTTCTTCCTACTCCAGGGACCTTGAATTGGAATAAATAGATTAAACACATGGACATAAAATTAATCCATTGTGAGTGTGTGTGCTTTTGTCATTGGAGGCACTGAGATGAACTACAGCTCCATCCAATGCTGATTGCAACTCCTAAAAATGGATACATGGGTCTGAAAACTGATTCAGTTGTCGCATTTCACAATTGTCACTTACTTTAAATAATAACACTATTTGCTTATAAGATGTTTCTGACATTTTAACTCTTTTATGGTTTCATGGCACAGTATTAAAGTGGTTAGTGTCGCCTCGTCACACTTTCAGAATGCTGAGATCAAATTCTCACTTTCACTGTGCAACGGCTTTCTGAATGTCGATATGAATTTTCTCTCGGCACTCCAGTTTAGATTCATATCCCAAACATATGTATGTTAGGCTGATTGTAGACTTGAAATGAATACAGCAAGTGGGTGGGTGGGCCTTTAAAAGGACAAGCTTACTTCTTTAGGTTGATGGACCTTACTGATATTCTTCAGGGCTGGTTCTTACTAAATGTTTGATCCTGTCTGGAAAACCTATGACCCAACAGTGAAGCTTTATTGAATAATGGACCTATAAAAATGGATTAATTTGAGAATAATACATTATATTAATGTATTTATATATTTATAATAATTTTAAAGCATTTGTTAATCTTTAATCTAAACTACGAGGGTAAATCAAAAAGTAAAGGCAATGTAAAAATTATTCAGTAACAGTAATGGATAGAAGCTGACACAATACAACACGTTTGCAATGGCTTATGGTTATTTTGAGCATACACAGCAAAGCTCTCTGCTGTTAGTCTTGTTGAAGCCAAGGTCAGATGAACATGGACACTTCATTCTGGGATTGCACCATTGCTGAACAACGTCCCATAATGAGGTGTTTGGAGGTGAAAACAACATGACTCAACCAAAAGTTTATGAATAGGTAGAAAGGTTTAAAATGGTGTAACAGACATGCGTATGGGAGGCAGCTAAAGGGTCTAAATGAGAGTAAGTCCACACTAGACCAGGGAGACCAGGAGTGCACTGACCACTGACCGTTCATGGGAAATTCCGCCTGGCCCTGATGATGTCACTTCTGGTTCCGGCCTCGGTGACATCACTTCCGGGGTAAAGACCATGGACGAAGATACTTCCGGTTCCGGCCCTTTTGATGATGTTATGTCCAGGTCCAAGCCTATGGAAGAGGACCCTTCTGCTTCCACCCTTGATGACTTCACTTCCCTTTCTGGCCTTTAAAGCTGCCGTATTCTGCTAACCACATCATTCTGTGTTGGACTCAATTTACTCTTTTGCAGCCAGGGAATATTATATGGGTGGCTCCCCGAAACCTTTTTTATGACTCTTGTGTCTGGTTTTTATGACAGTGCAAAGATCAAGTGTAACTGACGAAGCTCGATATGGTCAACCATCAGCATCGCACACACAGAAGCCCACATTGATATGGCAATTGCCTTCATCAGAGAAGACTGACGCACTATGTTGTCCTTTGTTTTTTTATCAACTATGAATCTGCACATGCAATAGTGAATGATGATTTGGGGTACCGCAAATTTTGCACAAAATTCGAACCCAAACAGCTTACTGATATTTTGATTTCATTTTCTCTCTGTCTTCTGTTTCTATAATACTATGTACAGACCCTTGACCCCCTGGCCAAATTTCATATATGTTGACATTTGAAGAAAAAAAAAATATATATATATAATAATAAACTTCAAAAGCAAACTAAAACAATGACATTTTTATGAAAATGTTAATGTACAGTTACAATTTATTTGATAAACAAAAAAATGTAAAAAAAAAGAGGCGTATGCAAAAGCTTGGGCGCCCTACTAAGTCAGTAGTTAGGAAAAAATCACAGCTTGCTGATGTTTTTTGTTGCCACCTCTGAGTCTTTGAATTCTTGGTTTGGAAATTTTCCACTTCTTCTTTTGCAGATCGTTTCTAGCTGTGAGATATTCTTGGGTTGTCACAGCACATTTAAGGTCTACCCACAGATGTTCAATGATGCTCAAGTCAGGGGACTGTGAGGGCCATTCCTTGTGTTTCTTGAGGTTCATCATGGTATATTTTTGAGGGCATTATGGATTGTGGGCTTGTTGTTAAAGTTGTCCTTTCTTCAACTTTAGTTTCCTGACTGTCTGACATTCTCCTTGAGGATTTATTGATATTTAGTAGAATCCGTTGTTCACTGTACCAACACAACGTTTTCATGTGCCTCTAGCTGATAAACAAGATAACAGATCCACCCTGTACATATCAATTGGCGAAGTATTCTTCACTTTATATGCTTCTCTTTTTTCTTTGAGCAAACCTTTTGTGGTTGTGGTTAAACAGTTTGATTTTAAATTCATGTGTCCACAGCCAGCACTTGGTTCTAAAGTGCCTCTGCCTTAAGCAGATTTCCTTTTGATGGTTCTTCCAAGAAGGCCATATCTGTTAATTTAATGCTGCTCAGTAGCTCTGTGCACATCCACTTCTTTCTCAGCTAAATCAGCTGCCAGTCCATGAAGTCATCTGTGGGTCTTGCTTTGACGTCCTGCTGTTCTGTCTCTTTTGGTCTTCCAGATTTTGTCTTGAACTCCACGGTTCCCTTTAACTACCATTACTTGATGACATTTTGGAAATTACCAGCTGGAAGGGCTTTGATGTCCTTTTATAGTCTCCCCCTGCTTTGCAGGAATCCATTAATTTAATTTTGAAATCCTCAGAGCCCATAGCTGGTGATTGTTGCAGAATGTTTGAAGAATCAAAGAATTTATTAGGCTCCGAGTTGTCACCAGTTAATCAGCCAGCCATTTCTAGTGACAATTCTTGACCAGACTGATGGCATAACTTACAACTGAAAGGGTGCCCAGGTATTTGCATTTTTTTACATTTTTTAGTTCAGAAAATAAATTGTAACTGTACTTTAATATTTCCATAAAATACTATTTGCTGATGAAGTTTTATTTACTGTTTTTTATTTCAACAAATCTCATAATTTGGCTAAAAGTGTACAGACTCTTGAAGGAAACAACGCAGAGTCTATCAACACGTGCCCATTTCATTTGGATTATTATCCATCCATCCATTTTCCAACCCGCTGAATCCAAACACAGGGTCACGGGGGTCTGCTGGAGCCAATCCCAGGGCACGAACCAATCCTGGGCAGGGTGCCAACCCACCGCAGGACACACACAAACACACCCACACTAGGGCCAATTTAGAATCACCAATCCACCTAACCTGCATGTCTTTGGACTGTGGGAGGAAACCCACGCAGACACAGGGAGAACATGCAAACTCCACGCAGGGAGGACCCGGGAAGCAAACCCAGGTCTCCTAACTACGAGGCAGCAGCGCTACCACTGCGCCACTGTGCCATCCATTGGATTATTATACTGAGATCAAATCAAAAGACAAATACAAAGTATTCTAATTCAGACCTAACTGATGTGTTTCTAGTCACAGAAATGATTTCAATATATGGAGAACAGTAAATGAGGGCATCAGAACCGGGAAATTTTGCCTATAAGATACTGTAAGTATGTCATCGTTTGATGGTGAACTCTTCACATATCTCAGTTGGTGTTATTTTCAGAATTCCTCTTCATTACAACACTGCTATAAATATTTGATTTAATGTTTAATTATTGTTTCAAATATCACCTAATGGCACTGAATGAATTATTGTTTAATTATCTCCTCTCTTCCTTCATTTCTAAAACCTTTCTGGGTCATGGAGTGCTTAATTATTGTTTTGGCTGAAAAGTTAATATTAAATTATCATCTTACTCAATTAACTAGTGCTTGATGAAATTTAATGAATTGTTGCAACATTACTTTCTTCCTTAAATATCTTAGTTATTTATTTTCTGCTTTGCTTAATTAATCAAAGCTTAAAGCACACTTAATTCTTTTAGGTAATGTCATGTGAGATTCACTGTGGCATTGCTGCTTTTTGATTATGGAGTGTTTCATCGGGATAAAGTGGATACTACCTTTGTCGCACCTGTCAATGGGAATTTCTTGGTCTGTTTTCATCACCATTTCAAGATATGAAAACTGATTCTATTTGGCACATTTGTATGACCCTTAAAAACTATTGAAAATAGACACAGGATAGAAAGAGACTAAAGGCACAAAACCATTAATGGAAATTACTGTATGTAACAAGCCACAAAAAAGCAGTCTGCCACATGTGGTCAGCAAACCTTTAAAACGGAGAAGAATAGGAGTCTTCTTTTTTGATCTTCATTTTGTGACTCATGCACACACACATCCTACTTTTTTCAGGCTGATGTACCAGTGACATGCAGCTGTTGTGTCAGTACTCAAAAAGGGCATGACAGTTCCACATCAAAAATCTAATATAGTACTGAGATTTGATTTTGAATTTCATAGATCTACTGTATATAACTGTTATACAGCACCTTAAGGTTAACATTAATGTTAGATGACTTCTCCAGTGATTTTCAGTTGTAGCCTTCATCTACATAATCCTAGCAAGTCAGAGGCAATTAATGGAGTGCCCTGTGACTTCCAGCCATCTAATCTGACATATCTACGTACATTACATACATTTGCTTATTTGACTTAAGCCTTTATCCAAGGTGACTTGCAACATTTATGACACAATTGGCAAAACATTCCAACTAGTCCGTGACTTGCTATGACAAAACTAAACTAGGTTTGATTTTGTCCATATTCATAGTGTCGGGCTCTATGTGCATGAGAGCTGACAACCAATTAATGCTCATCCAGAAGTACATTTCAAATAATGTAGCAACAGGGGATAAGCTCATCTATGTGATACCTCATATTTTATGTACCACAACAGAATGGAAAAAAGGGGATACAGATTACAGCTGAACTTGCAACACTTGTTAACTTTCAAACAGCTCCTGCTCGGTCAGACAGCAGACTATTGGCTGTCAGGACAGAGGGAAATCCTCACAGTGCTGGAAAGTTAGCATGCAGTCACCAAATTTGACATGTGTATCAATTTTCAGTCGTGCAGTTGATATCAGGTGATAAAATCAGCAAGAGAAGTCAGAAAGTCAGACATACCTTTGGCGACATTGGCTTTATCTGTCTATTGATCTGTCTGAATGCTGACAATCTGTGCAGCTGGAATTTTGCTTTATTGCTGTATTGTAGAGTTATATTTGCTCATACTTTTAATTTCTATCTATCTATCTATCTATCTGAAAACATCTAAGTTTGACTTACAATCACTTTTTCTAGTAAGTGACTCCCCCCAAACAAAAAGAATAATAAAAATTCTCTTTTTAGTGAAATTAAAGTCTCTCTTTGATTACCTCGCATTTCTTGTTTGTATTTTTTTTTTAATATGGACGATTTATTGTCTAAATTTCCTGATGTTTTGGAATTTTCTGCAAGTAGAGTTATCTACAGTAAATGTGTTTAAAGTGTGAGATCTCCTGCAAGCTAACAGCTTACCTATTCTTTTATGAGGTTGTTATTGGTTTTATTGCCAAATCATGATCATCAATCTTAACACTCAAGCTGTTTCCTTCTTTGCGTTGCGGGGGCTGACATTTTTCCCATTCTCCCGTCCATAAACGTCAAAGAAGAGAGAGCTGACAGTTATTTATTGTAATCCTGAGGAGTCCTTGGGGCAAGCCAAATTCCCAGCCTCCTCACCTGAGTGCTTTAAAGGCAGATCCATTATTTATAAGCACGAGAATTCTCTTCCTTGAAGACTCTTGTCATCTCTTTTGTACTTTTATTTGTAAAGAAGCAGTGTTGACAGACAAAGCGAAAGAAATCATTCTCAAAACTAACATGCCACTACCTGATCTTCTCACTAAAGATGGGGGACAAGCCCTAGAATAACAGGCAACTCCTTTCAAAATTGGAATTTACAGACGTAAACTGGAATTGAAAAAGCAGTTCTTATAATGATGACCTACAATTTGCCTGGTCATAAAAAGTTATTAAATAACAACAACAGTATGGCAAATGAAATATATACGCACAGAAGCCACTAAAGCAGAATTACACCTTTAATTAGTGTGTAAACCTTGGAATTTACATTCAGATATTATCATTCCTATCTTTCTTGTAATTTTTGGCTAATATCACCTGATGAAATGCCATGTCATGTGCATGGGAGTCAGCTTAAGGGCTTTGGTAATGATAGGTACCTGCAGGACAGGAGTTGACGCTATGTTCTAATGCCCTCTCTTCTCTTCTTTATGCAGAATAAAAGATTGACAGACACTCCACCACTGATATCACTTCCCTTGTGTGTTCACTTGAAACCTCTCCTTCCTGCCACATGACCACATAACCCAGGAATCAGCCATCTTATTTCCAGTTCAATAACAAACTTGCTTCTTAGAAGATGTCTTGTGTGCCTTTTTTGTTTTCAATTATTCAATTATACAGTGTTACCAAGGTGGTGCCATACCTCTTTATCTTGCTCAGTCTCCTGTTTTACAAGTGTCACACAATGACTATGGTAAAGTCAATCACCTAGCACTGAAACTGTTCAATTGGTGGAATGTGAATCAGGTGATCATCAAAAATATGCAGACGGTGTATATTCCTGATCGTGACAGAACTATTGACAAATGTCTCACGTGTTGCAAGGGCAGGCTGTTGTAGATATAGTACATCGCATCCAAAAGGGCATGATTAGATTTGGTATCAAGTTCTATGTGTTGTGTGAAGTAAGCTCTTGGTAATCTAGAACTCTGTCCTTTAAACCAGTAAAGGGAACAAATGCCATGGCAATATAATCAATGCAGCATCGCTAAATCATTTCTGCTGTCACTGATGGACAGTTTGCTCGACGAAGTTTACAGTACAGATCAGTTTTTAATCCATGTTGAGATTTAGCCACTTGGACATAGGAATTACAAAAATAATTAAAGAAGAATCAAAGGAAACTGACGTAACTGCTTGAGATTTTATCG
The DNA here is from genome assembly GCA_026402145.1 of Polypterus bichir lapradei. Lineage (NCBI taxonomy): Eukaryota > Metazoa > Chordata > Cladistia > Polypteriformes > Polypteridae > Polypterus > Polypterus bichir. The sequence goes on along the minus strand of JANRMT010062803.1, from coordinate 2,494,601 downwards.
AGAAGAATAATTGAGGCACATAGTACTGTAAGACCAAACCACTGTAATATACCTGGTGACTCCAGTTGCGTGAACATGTCAAGCTACAGTGTGGTGCAGTAGGCAAAATGATTGTGATCAAGTAGGCAGAAAAGAAAGATTTCTGCCTCCTAAGTACTGCTTACAGTGCAACAACTGTCAATATGCTTTGTGCCATGGTAGGCTACAATAACACAACAGGTGGCGTCGATCGTATAGTTCAGGCACTGCCATTCTACTCTCACAGAAGAAAATATTGCAAAAAATCTTTTCACATCAGCTTGAACAGTGCCTATGTGCGTTGGTGACTGTTTCAAAAGACATCACATGAAACACGTGTACTAACTCTGCATCAGCACAGCAGGAGCCACTAGGCATACCATTCCTACTGTGATTATGTTGATGTTTTGGTATTTTCTGTTTCATATAATAACATTTTTTGTTGTTGAAAAAAATTCAACATTTTTGGCACATTTATCCAGGGGTTAACATAATGCTAAGGAGGTTAATACCATTTTACAATATCATGAGGATGAAATTGCTCTAATAGACAGCAGTTTCCAACTCAAGTGATAGGCAGATTCATGTGCTGTTGTTAGGTGTTATATGTTAGTTTTTGAACATAACATTTTTCAAAGAAGCATCTGATTAATATTTAAAATCTGTACTGAAGTCTCAAGGTAAAACTGTTGGCTGCATCCAAACCCAGTAGATAGGGGATCATTGTGGGACTTTGCTGATAAATAACTGAGTTAAAAAAATATTGAATAATTACAATCATGATGTAATGCAGCTGTTTTCAGTGTAACAGAAGTACAGAGCCAACTTTCACAGATTTCTGCTTGAGTGAAGTTGCTTTTACTTTTTATTTTTACAGACATGAATATCACGTCAATTACCCAGTTCAATTTTAAAGAGCGGGAGAAGTAAGGTGCTGTGATTGAGGTTCATGCAAGATGTCAACAGCCACAGATATGAGCCTGGGGTGGAGTAGAGGCAGAAATCAGACTGTTAGCATATAATGAGACCTGCCACTGCATTCTAGTACAGTAAGGGACAGTGCTGAATAAATAAACAATATTATTTATACCACATTAAATAAATTGAAAAATATCATTATTAGTGAATTGAATAAATACATACACATCTTACTTTGTACCTTCTTTATATGGTAACACTCAACCCTGCCTACATCTGCCCCCAGCCCATCCCATGTCCTGCTTCAGCATACATGATTCCAGGTATTTAATTGTTTTGCCTTCCACAATGGATGTCAAAAGAGTAAAACAGAAATATATAAAAATATATACAAGTTGAAATAACCACTCACAACGTAATAAAAAATTTCAACTAAAATTAAACTATTCTGACAGATTAAGTATGAATCTCAACAAAATCTGGTGAATCTACTAAATACTGACTTCAAGACGGTGATCAATTATTTTCTGTTTTATATATGTAAATAATTTAGATCATTTGTAGAGAGGCGTTTTTACTTTGACATTAGAGAGTCTGTTGATCAATGTTAAAAAAAAATAAATAAATCCATTGTGATTCAGTGTTGTATAATAATAAAATGTGTAATCTTTTTATATATAAACACCTATGCATGGAAGTGTGTGTGTGTCTGTGAGAGGTGGAGTTGGGGTAAGGGCTCTACCTCTGAGGAAACAGAAAACTTGCTTAGCCACTAATAAGACAAGCGGGGCCAGCACATTGGCAAAATGAAACCTCCGAAGAAAGACAAAGTTCATAGCTGCTAACATTGGCATCCGTTTTACTTTTCCTCCCGCCGCTAATGCACAAGCGATATAAGGACGTCGGCAAAATGAATCCTCCTAGGAGACAGATGCCCAGAATAGTTCCTTTCAATTACCTGACATCTATAGATTTCATTTTATTTTTCTGATGATTTCAATAGTTTCTAGGACCCCGGGTCTTTCACAGCATGGGATTACACAGCTAATATATATATAACGTATATAAATATGCATAACAATGTATTTGCAAACTTTTAATCATTGTATGCAGAATTAGGGTACAAAACAAAATGTATTGCTTTACTTAGAAGCACAGTGTAGTTTATTACTTGCTGTTATTAATAGAGACCTTTACATTTATAAATTAGATTACTGGAACTGCAATTCTGTTCATTTTTTAATAATCTCATCTACAAAAAGTCAAAGGCTCTTATTTATTGACTCGAACACAGGGCCATTCACAATTAAGGTATTGCTGTCCATTCTGGGAACTAACATTGATTCTTTTTTAATTGATTTTGAAATTCCTAAGTCCAAGGGGGTAAAGCTCAACATGGATTAATAACAACATGTTCTGCTAGAATTCATTTTAATTACAGGAGCTATTCATCCATTTCATCAATGCAATGCCTATTAAGTGTCAACCTAATTAAGACATTAAGTCCATGGTACAGCAAGAAATGCAAAATCTTCCATGGACCTTGGAGCCTGAGTTTGGATTAATGGGGAATCTCAAAGCATAATTGCAATGTAGGATTAGTAGAAGAACTGTAGGAAGTGGTGTCACCTGAGATCAAATTCAGTGTCTCAGGAGCTGTCAGTCATGAAATGGGGACATACAGCAAGGACAAATCTTGTCCAAAAAGTAAACCCATTAATAGGTCTTTCAAACATACTTGTTGTTGGCAGGCCATAGTTCCCTAAACCTGATGTTAAACGTTATGCTCACCAGTTCCCAGGTTTCTCTTCCTCCATGTTAATAGCGACATCCAGTAGTAAAAAAAAAATTCCAGACTAATATCACTTTTGTAATCACTTCACTGAAACGTGTGTCAGTGTGTCTTTGTAAGGGAAAACAATTTCAGAATGATATACAACAGCTAACTTATAGCCCATTAAATACATTTTCACAATTAAGAACAGTAAATGATCTGAATTAATGATGTATTCTTCTTCTAAAAATGCCTTTAAATAACACAATGTAAATTTTTCTTCTTTAAATAGTAAGTTGCCATGTGGGGTAATGTTACAAAATAAGCTTATAAAGGCAAGAACAAAATCTTTTAGTCTCCACTGATCTTTCATCTGTTAACTCTCCACTGGCTCTTTTGGAATGCTACTATAAAAGCCATGAACTGCTTCAGACCATTTATAACTTTCTTATACAGCAGGACCTGTGTCCATGTTCAAGGTATTCATCTGACTTCAGTCTGACTGAGAAGGGTCTGTCACAGCATGGACTGAAGAAGTCAACTTGGAGTTGTATTCTGTTATCATAGGTTACATAAAGTTTGGACAGAATTCTGTTTTACTTCATGTTTATTGTTCTTATTGTGTACAGTACAGGAAGGCCAGAGGCAAAATGGGAAATAAAATAAGTGCCAGCCCTTTAGTTTAGTTTTTTTTCTTCTTTTTTTCAGTTTCAGTTCCTTCTCTAACACATTTGTAAATAACTTATCTCAGCTGCAAAAATAGACACTTTGAGAGGCACTGTAAGCACTTTCATGGAAACTTGGAAAAGATGTCACTCAGAGAAAAAATCTTTCTTTTCATTTTTCAAATAAACATATGTAAGTTTTAACTAAGCAACTGCACCATCTGGGAAGTGTCATCTGGAACTGAATGAAGACTGTATGAATCCATACCAGTTGTATAATTCTTTGTATTTCTCATCTGTACTGCTGTTGGTTTTGATGCTAATAAATATGATATTTAAGTAAAAGCTTAAACTAAAAGTCTGAATTGCTACTAGTTATTTAAGAAGTTAAGAATGATCATTCCATTGTCTAACTGCAGTCTCTTAACGACTTAAGGCGCCATTTTTGAGAAGTCCTCCATTGGAATGAAACTGGAGGGTAGACAGGTAGACAGACAAGAGGCTATAGGCGGCAGGGGTATAGCTAGTTTTGACATTTCTTCCGATCTTCCATTAAAAAAATAAACTAAGAGGTTATGTTTTTGCTTTAGTGCATCTGATAACACAGTGAAACGGCCTCTCTGTGTGAAAATGTGAAATGGAGGAGAAGAGCTCAGCCCTGAGTTCATTAACACTGGTGACAACAATTTTATTAGGATTACAGGAGTGTCTGTTTTTGCTTTTATTTCCTTTTCAGTTTTATTTCCCCCCATCTCTTTACACTCCCTTTATTTTTTTTTTAAATTTTATGTTGTAATTTTGTTTTGTTCTGTTCTGTATCAGTGATTATGTTCTGTGTCTGCAGAGGCAGTCTTGTTTGAGATTAGGACTCTCAGGTGCTGCAGTCATTAGAACCACAGTTACCTGACAGGAATATTTAAGACTTCCATTTACTTCAGTAGCATTAGCTTTCTTTGTATAGCCACATTTCAGTTTCCTCTTGAATATTTTTTTATTTGGAAACATTTCAAAAGGGTATTTAGCACCATTCTAGTCTCTTTTGTGACACTGTGTAGTAGTGTTGTTATTATTGTGACTATGTAGAAAGAAACAGTCATACATATTTTAGATTAAGGCTGCGAAGATAAAGTTAGAAAAGCAAGCTAAGGTCTATGCCAGTGAGGAAGAAAATGAGTATTTTCAACAGACACTAAAACATGAAGTAGAAATCAGAGTCAAAAAGGACACAGCTGGAGGGTTGGGAGCCAGGAAGTTGATGACTGTTTATAAGACAATACGAGGGACAAAAAGCAAAGTCAGGAAACCAAAATGAGTCAAAACCAAGAGTTTAAACAAATATAATAAGCCTGCGTGCCAAGTGTTTAGGCGTAATTTAAATTCCCAGAATTGCATGATGCCAACCTTGATCTTATCATAATGATGACATACAATCACTAACCTTATCAACAACAGAACATCTGCACAAGAAATATTTCTGCATTTATACAAAACAATATTATACTGTAAGATATACAAATAAAGCCTAAGAATTCAAAATGAAACATTCATAAAAATGTATCAACACAAAAAAAGAATGAAATCACTGAATTCCTTGATCTCAGAAGCCCCAAAGAACAACAGAATAATGATTTTCTGCAGCCAAGAAACAACTCCAAAAAATTAATCAAGCCAGATTTTGACATTTATGTGTATTTCTTTGTAGACTTTTTATTAAGGATTCTTGAGATTTGGTTCTCTGGCTTTCTCCGCAGGATTTTTCTTTTGATCTTGGCATTTGGCATTTGCTATCATTACTCTATCATGCCTCAAACAAATTCCTTAATTGATTCAATCATTTTTTTAGTCAGTTGTTAGTTTCTTCTAGTTTCTTATCATTTGATGAGGACTTATTAAATAAATGACATTATTGATTACTAATTTATTTCTGAGTTATTTATGAATTGGATTCATTTTTGAATTTCATTAAAACATTTCCTGCAGTCTTCTACTGTTACTTTGGGCTTTGTTCATGTTTTTTTTTTTTTTTTTACAAATGTGTGAAAAAATCAATTAACTCTACATTCACATTACAAGACTCATTGCTCAATTCCAGTTTCTTGCTCAGATCGAGTTTGCCTCTCACAAGTGATCCTGTATCTAACCGTAATGTGAACACATCAGTCCTCTGGAAAGGCATGTATGTGCACATTGATGTGTTTGAGCACAAGTCATCTGTGTCACCAACAACAAAAAAAGTTTGTGAGATGACTCTTAGTATTAAAACCAACAAAATTGAAGCACCAGTTGCTAGTGTATGAACGGCAAACAGTTTGCCAGCCGTACATGATCACGTCGAAAAGGCAGCTGTCTTTTGCTGTTTTCACAACTATTGCCGGCGCTGTTGCTCCAAGAAATGTGTGCATACGAGAAAGCAGCCCGCAATACTGGGGCCAGGCTTGTTGCCACAGCTGTAGTTCTCCTCTGTTGCTGTTTTCCTGCACTGCTGGTGCTAACTAATGACAATGCGTATAGGCAAAGAAACATGAGTTCCGATCTAACTGTTCTCATTCATGTTGCATGGCCACAAGTGAGATACGTATCTAATCTAAGACCACAATAAGAGAGTGACTCAAATCTGATTTGAAAAGATGGGATTTCTTTGTCCACACAGCCTGGAAAACATCAAGTTTGTATCACATTCAGGCAAAAAATCGGGTTTGTGTCACTTCAGCCTGGTAAAGTGAATGTAATCTTAGCTGTCCTATCATAACATAAAGAACCTTTGGGGTATGGTAATTTGCCTATGATTCTAGTTAGTGGAAGGATTAGATAAGAAGATAAAAGATAAGATTGCATTTTAAGGGTTGACTTTTGGCTCGCTGTTCTCACTCCATTTAATATTCTTGTCATTTTCATCTTTCATTGCTTGTTCATGATTCTTGTTTTTTTTCTTATTTATTTAAATTACTTAAACTAGCCAAAGCCCGCTGTAGCATACAGCGGTGTAAGAATAGGAATGGAAAACGGTGAGAAAGGAATTCAGTAATCTAGAAGAAATAAATACTTCTTGAAAGACGCAGTTGTGAATAGGTGTTTTGGTGGTGACGACAGATAATGAGTCGAAAGATCTAACCCTAGAAAAAGCCACGTACAACTGACCGTGGCTGAAGACTGGTTGTTAGAATTATTGTGAAGAGTAAACAGCATGTGGTTATGAGAAAGGCCGCGCTTCTGAAATTCGATTACGTAAATATAATCAATAAGAACCTCAAAAAGATGTTGTTGTAGAATGTCTCTAAGTAATTCCTGCAGTTTAATCCAAAAGACTTGTACTACAATATCAGGTCTGTGCTCCGGTCTTTGGGTATCTGACAGTGCATGTAGAATTTCTGGCCAAGCAGGATTACATGTGAAAGTGATAAATAAATGAGGCTGTCCAAATTTACCTACTATGGCCATGGCATCCTGATAGTTTTGTTGCATGTATCTTGGACTTCCTGGAAATGTGGACGGTAATATGATCATTTTGTCTACACGTACGTTGTTATTTTCAGCGTTTGCTTGCAGTGCATCTGACAGTCCTTTGTATTGTTCCACGCGCAAATCTTGTTGATCTAATCTGAGATATTTGAGACGTGCGCCCTCTGTTTTAACATATGCATCTATGACGTACTGTTGGAATAGTTCGCTGCTGGAGTGGAAAATACTAAATATATTCCTCATTGCTAATCTGTACGCGTAAAATAGGCATCGAGTAAGCCTTCTTCGCTTGGCGGTTCTTTTATTGGGAACATGTTATAAATCTTTGTGCCAGCCAATGTCTCCGTAAGGGAATAAAAGTGGGTAAACCATAGGATCGCAATTCATATTGAACGTGGAAATCTATTTACAGGAGTTGTCTATGGGACAGATGCAAATGTCCCTTTTGGCAGGCGGTTCGCCATCTTCTTCAACGAAAATCGCTGCAACATTGGTGTGACATGTCGGGGCATTGTATCGTCATAAATCCTGCCTAGGGTTTTCCTCGAAAAGCATTCGTACAGATGCTGTTGGATTGGACTGAGTGATTTCATGCATGTGTTTTATGATTTAGCGAAGGGTTTGATGGTTCTGAGCATGGAATCTAGCTGGAGAAGTAAATTTTCGCTGCATGTAGAGTTTGTTTTATTTTGTAAGCATACTTGAGAAGCTTGGCGAGAAATGCCGTGTCGGCTGCGTGTGGGCGGGACCTGTTTTGAAGAGGAGCCGCTGGCAGCATGGGGAGGGGTTTGGAAGAGGACAAATAAGAATTGAGAAATGCCGTGTCGGCTGCGCGTGGGCGGGACCGGTTTTGAGGTGGAAGCAGGACGATGGTCCTAGCTTCCTAGCTCTGATGGTATGAATCAGGGTTTTGTAGACAAAGGTTTTCCCTGTTCCTGCAGGATCATCTAAGAAGCATGTTTGTCGCGGATGGGAATCACTGTATGCAGCGTGTAAACATGTGTTTGGTGAGGTGTTGGGGCGGGCACATGAGCAGGCAGTGCGCATGCCTCGAGAGCGAGGGTGGACGTGGGAGGAGGGTTAGACTTGGCGGGCGGAGCTTTGTTGTGCATACCCCATGGTCGGGCGACTTGGTCGATTATATATATATAGAAAAGCAGCCGGAGCCGAAAAGAACAATGAAAAGTCAACGTGGCTCAGAGGTGCATGTGGACTGTAGCAGAGACGAAAGCAACTGAGGCTGTGTTTGGTGAGTTGTTGAATGCGGGCACATGAGCAGGCAGTGCGCATGCCTTGAGAACGAGGGTGGATGCGGGAGGAGGGTTAGAGTTGGCGGGCGGGGCTCTGTTGTGCGTATCCCATGGTCAGGCGACTTAGTCAATTGTATATATACTGTAGATACTTACTTAAGTTGCTCTTTGAGCTTGGAAGGGATTTATTCTTGTTTGATCTTCCCATTAGAGGTGAGTACAATGATTTTGGAAATTCCTCCAACTGATATTTTGGTGGCTATGATTTGGAGAACTGCGGTGGGCTGACGCCCTGCCCGGGGTTTGTTTCCTGCCTTGCACCCTGTGTTGGCTGAGATTGGCTCCAGCAGACCCCTGTGACCTTGTAGTTAGGATATAGCGGGTTGGATAATGGATGGATGGCTGAGTTGGAGAAACATGAGGATTTTTTTTTTCACTAACTGCTTAGGAATGATATAATGCTTGTTTAAGATGAGCCAGCAAAGAAAAGTATATTAACCTCCAGGTCTGCAGACTCCTTGTGCGAACATGACAAGAAGTATCATGAAAGCAAGAACACAGAAATTCAATATACTGTACTATCACACAAACTTCTGTGGAACATTACCTGAAGAGCTGAGCTCACACTGAGGTGTATGAATCATTCGAGACAGATAATCTAGTAGTTTCCTGAAAAATGAATAGTAATAAATGACTCCAAATGACAGAATTTCAGAGATCATTGTCGGGTGTTAAATTGAAAAGTCCTAATGAGAACAATCATGACATGGTGCTGTGGATGGAGAGGTGTTGAAGAATTTCAAGTAACCCTTCACTTGACAGTGAAATGGAGATTGGTTTATGGTAATGGAAAAATGGTAGATTAATCTCAGAGTCATTCCTCGTGTACTGAACTGGAATGACCTAATGACGGATATAATGTTTATGATGATAAGTTGAGGGCATGTAGGCATGGCTGAAACATGGGGAACACTTCATCCTTAAAGAAAAAGTATTTTTAAAAATCATTAACTTTTAATAAATTTGCAAAACTTTCTGATGACATGTTTTCACTTTATCATTATGGGTGATTAAGTGCAATTTGAGGGGCAAAAATGGGAAATGTATTCATTTGCTGTAAAATTAAATCTACAACAGAATAAAGGGTGCAAAAAGTGAAGTGATATGATACTTTTTCAATCCACTGTATATTCAGTATGTAATCCAGAAGATGTGCATGGTAGGTTCATGGAGAACTCTTAAGACTACAGTCACACTGCAGCTAAAAGTGACTGAACTTTGTATTTTGGCTCATATCCGATTTTTGTGTTTGCTTCTTCAAATTCAATTTTTCAAATCCATTATGAGTGCAAACAGATATTCATTCTGAATATACCCCATATTTGCAAATTTAATAATATTATTTATCTAAAAGACAGCCATGTATATCAATATACTTCATACGGTTTTCAATGCAGAACATCTGCAAATCTGTCAACTCATGATGGCAATGTACAAAAATAGAAAATAAAGAATCATAGCCATTGCTTTGCTTGAAATTATAACTCCTGTATCTGTACATAGAAACCTGTGGACAGATGAGAGAAACCAGGGCTGGTGGGAGTGAAATACGGAGGGTTTGGATCTGAAACAGTGCCATGAGAATTTCAGGATTTCAAAGAGGATGTCTGATTGCCATTAACAAAATCTGTCTGCAGTGCTCTGTTGGAAAGATATGTGCTTGAGGTGCATCATTTCTTTAAGAAAATGTGTAGCAATCAGGCAATATTGGCTGGCAGCACTCACCCCTAATTCTTTGAGTCCATCATGTCTCTTTCTTTTCATTGGCACTCTTTAGCAGTACAGCTGTGTAAATTCAGCTCAGAGGTTTGATAAGGGTCACCTAAACATTGAGGTAAAATATTGTAAATCTCCAGACAATTATGATTCAGGAGTTTAAATTCAGTCGCACATGTTTACATCCTGAAAAGTTTGGATTTCACACCGATTTTTGCTGTTCACAATTGTCAAAAGAGATCAAATTTCTGACACACATTAATGACAAAATTGGTCTGTTGTGCGTACATAGTAGGGATTGTCCCAGTCTGACCATTTATGTGCTGCTTTGTAGTCAGAGCTGCTGGGTTAGGCTGTAGCTTCTGCAAACCTGAAATTGATTATGGAGATCTGATACTGGATAGGTGGTCAGATGGCACGGTTATCGTAGAACTGACAGTAATGTGCTTGAGTCAATGTTTAAAAAATGTTACTTTTATCAAGCATGAAATAAATAATTGTACAGGTAGAAAAAAATCAGAGCCATCCATAGGGGTGGTTCATATTTGATTTTTTTTTTTTTGCATAGGATGCACTCCCATAACTTAACTACTGTATATTTCAGAAAAATGATCAGTTCTGCAGTATATTTGTGGTAATCCTTGCCTAATCTTTTGCTCACAAATCCAGAGATAAACAAATCACAACAAGCAATATCTATTTAAGGAATATTTTTACTGGCAATGAAACTGCTCTCACAGTTTAATTTCAGTATGTCATGAATTACTGTGATGAAGGTCTCCCTTGATGCTTGTGTCTAATTGAAAAAGGTGCCCCAGCTTACGACATGGCTTGGCAGCTTATCTGTTTCTCTGGGATAGTGCAGCTTTATTCTACTGATGCTATTTACCACCTAAGGAAAATTAATTCATTTCAACCAATATCAGGCCTCATGAGGTATTAAAGAAAATGTCCAAGGAAAGTCATGTTTTTGTTAGTAAAATAAAATTATATGAAATCTACATTAAAGATAATTCATCTACTGGTAGCACAATTGACATTTCCAAGCTGTGCTCCAGGCTTTTAGCAATTCCAGCCTTGTCATTGTCTGCTTGGAGTTTGTCTGACCTCTCTTTGCTTGTGTCATGTTTTTCTGGGTACATTGCTTTTCCATTCCTATGCCAAAAACATTCATGTTAAGATACCACAGGTATACACTGAAAAAATGGTGTTGATTATTTCATATGATTTTACATACAGTATTTGGGGGTTCTGAATTCAAAAATGAAAGTCGTTTTTTTTTACCATATAGCATTTTTTTTTTGCAAAACACACTTTGCAGCTGTCATTTTCTTTTGTATTGTTTTCACACTATAATTAAATATCACTATTTTATTTTAATGGTAATTTGTTTGAATTTAATATGATCTATAAACAAAAATAATGTTGAATGCAAAACAGTTAATTTACTGAATAATAAGGTTTAATAGAGCTGAATAAGTCAGTAGCAGGTAGCGTCATGTGAAGCCAGTAGAGAAATGGTCTTAAATAGTCCTCTCAGGAAATTGTGGCCCTGATGACAGCAGCACCTCAAAGTCCTAATCTCAGACAAGACTTCATCCACACAGAGTCAGATCACAGACCTAATAAAACGCTGCTACCACCATGTCATATTAGGCCTGGTTTAGTGAAGCAGCTTGTCAAAGCCTACCAAAAGACACAGTCTGCTTTATGTACTTGTGCAAGGTTTCTGGGTTTGTCTGAGGCTAAATTGAAAGAGGGCCTGATAGTAGAAAACTGATTTCTGATGCAGAATGTGATGGTGCAATGAATGACCTGGAACAAGAGACTTGGGTATCATTCAAAAAAAGTAAATTTTAGGTAACAAGAATGATTCAAATTATAAAGAAACAGAAAATTGTATTAGTTAAATTTAAAGAATTGGTTTGAGACATAAGTCTCAAAGATCACTTTTTGGATTTGCATCAGGAATGTTTCCCCAAAAATATTGGAGTTTGTGAAAGAATGAAGAGGAGGATGAAAGATTCCATACCTACCAGGTAACACTTGTGGTTGGTCAACAAGTTGGCTAACATCCGCCACGGTGCCCTCTTTCAGTTGTGGGAAGCAGATCATAGAATGGTTGAAAATAGTTTACTGTCAATTAATGCAAAGAGTACGTGACACGTGTTTCACCCTAATTCTAGGCTCATCAGGCATACACACTCACTGCACCTCATTTCGGGAATCGGACCTCGGACGTCAGCATCAGAGGCAAAGCCTCTTATGTTGTGCCGCGGCGTGTGGTTCGTTTATTTGACAGTATGTATATTGGGGTAATTACATTCATGGCATTCGTAGTCTGAACCACAATCTGATTGTATGGGTGGTTACCTACCAGGTAACGCACCACACGCCGTGGTGCAACGTAATAGGCTTTGCCTCTGACGCTGACGTCCGAGGTTCGATTCCCTAAAGGGGGTGCAGTGAGTGTGTACGCCTGTTGCGTACTTTGCATTATTTGACGGTAAACTATTTTCAACCATTCTATGATCTGCTTCTCACAACTTCAATCTACATACTGTCAAATAAATGAACCACACGCCGTGGCACAACGTAAGAGTCTTCGCCTCTGATGCTGACATCTGAGGTTCGATTCCCGAAAGTGGGTGCAGTGAGTGTGTATGCCTGATGAGCCCAGAATTAGGGTGAAACTCGTGTCACGCACTCTTTGCACT
>JANRMT010062803.1:2466008-2481924 GCA_026402145.1 Polypterus bichir lapradei | reverse complement strand
ATGGTATCAATTAAAGTTTTAGATCAAAAAAACTAAGGAGTGATAAAAATTAGAGGAGGTATCATCTGTAAGTCAGGGAATATGGTTTTCTTTACATATATGTTTAAAAATATTATAGTAAATTGATGTTGAAAAGCGATTCTAAATTGTCCCTAGTGTGTGCTTGGTGTGTGTGTGTGCGTGCCTCCTGCCCGCGGTTTGTTTCCTGCCTTGCGCCCTGTGTTGGCTGGAATTGGCTCCAACAGACCCCCGTGACCCTGTAGTTAGGATATTGCGGGTTGGATAATGGATGGATGGATGATGTTTAAATTGATTTAGAACAATATAATATAAATGAATATGTACATGTTGTAATTTGTTACATTTTAATTAAGTTTCTTTTTATTGTTGTATTTGAATGTAACATGATGAAAAGACTCTAATTATATTTTTTATTGTGTTCATGAATTCAAACATAAGTAGTTATTCACAATTGCATTAGAAATAATACATCCAGTAATAGCAGAGTTAGCACATTCGAATTGGGCTCCAGGAACTTAGCAATTCCAGCCATGTTAATGTCTGCATGGAGTGTGCCTGACCTCTCCTTGCTCGTGTCATTTTTTTCTGGGTACATTGCTTCCATCCATCTACCAAAAATATTTATGTTAATAAAACTGAAGAAATTAGCAACTATGAATTAATGCAGACATTCAAGAATCCCACTCTACTTCACACATACATATACCGTGAAAGGCTCCAGCTCTTCCCAACCTCAAAATGGAAAGTGGGCTGGTAATCTACACCACAAAAGTTTAAAGCCAGCGCACAAATTCATCAGCCTTCTTGAATCTTTCTGTAAGCTGTTTGATTTAGAACGACACTTAATTTTAACGCAATGAATGTCACCTAAGGCTCTCTGAGAAGCAGGCTGGAGCCCCACAGCCTTCTGGGCCTTCTTTCATACTCAAAAGTGCCTGCTGCTGTCTTTAAAAAAAAAATTGCTAACTCATTATCCTTTCTTCCCCGGGTTAAAAATTCTGAATGATGAAAAGATGCTTTTTTCTGTATGTTGTAAGGCATTTTAATGAGGTTTTTCACTAGCGTGTTTACTTAAAATGCAGATATCCTCCTTTCCTTGAATAGTTGATGTTTTATATAAATCCCGAACAGGGGAATCATACCTTTCACAACTGTTGGCCAAACTGGATTGAAGGGGATGAATGCCCCTGATAGTGAAACCTCTTTCAGTTCAGTTTAGTTTATCCTTATTTAGAGAACTTCCATTTAAGGGCCCAGTGTAAGATACAATAATTACAAATACAGTATGAATAAGAAAATTGAAAATACAGGGTGAGTCAAAATTATGTTAACATTTGAGTGGCAGGCACAATTTATTCACAAAACATACTTTATATGTGCAAGATGATGTACAGGAATGTTTCAACCCGTTCGCCATCATGTTTAACACATATACCATATTTGGCACATTCATTGTCCACAAAATCGTAAATAAATGTATACGTAGCAGTACCATTAGTGTTGAAATAATGTTGACTCACCCTGTAGTATTCAAAAAAATGTATACAAACAGCTTTATGTAATATATGCAGCATAAAAGGTGCTTTTACATCCATATTCCAACCAAAATCATGGTCAAAAGTTAGAAAGAAAAAGACAGAAATGACAAAGAATTGACCAACAAGGAGTATAGTTTATCCAATCTTTGATAACTTAGAATTTTTAAAGGGTGAATCTTAAATTGTCATGTTGACGACATCTTCATAACACCAATCCAGGGAATTGTGGGAAACATCCCCTAGGCAACAAACAGCAAAATAGCAACACCCATTGACCAAACAAAATGGCCTCCAAAGATAATGTTAAAAATGGTGAACTTCTTTTTATAAAGCCTTCGGGTAAAAAACAAACTGCATTCCAGATTAAGGCACGCAAATAACCACGATCACTTTAGAAACGTGCAAAAAAAAAAAGAAAAAGGTCCAATCATAACACTGTCCTGTCGATCATCATTACCAAAATGCTAATCAAAGATTTGCTGTAAGAAAACAAAAGCAAAGAGTCAAGAAGTGGGAATACTAAAGCACTTGGAATACAGCCATCCACACAAAAGTTTTTTTTTTTTTTGGAGATATATCCAAAAATTCAGATGATGACATTTTTATTGTACAACTTTTTATATTGTCACATCATAGTTAGTTAATTGCATCATTATTGGAGATGTGCTTCATAGTAACTGACACAGCATTGTGACAAGGGCAACTGAAAATGACAGTGCCCATAAAAAACAAAATGGTGATGAAAACAGCAAAATTACTTTGTTATTAATAAATAAAAATAATGACAAAAAATACATGCAAACTACGATGCGGCACACCCAAAACAGGAGCATTATGAACAAAAGTAAGGTAAAACAAGCTGAGAGAATCTGAGCACTGTGTGGCTACTTTGCATATCATTAGCTGTTTATCACTGTTTCTGATATTGGTTGGCACAGAGTTTTAGAGGGCAGCTGGGTGGTGCAGTGGCTAGTGCTACAGCCTAGCAGAGTGTCGAGTCAGACTGCTGAACTTGGATTCATACTCTGTGAAGTTTGAATGTTCTCTCCATATCTGTCTGAGTTTACTCCACTATATCCCAAATTCTTGAATTTACACTGTGGTTTTACACTGAATATTGCAAGTGAGTGGAACACTTTCTTTTACCTGGACAGAGCTGGGAAACTTACATTCCCTTTCTTTGGCCAGTATGTTCTATAATATTTTTTTTTTGTCCTTTGGATGACCATCGAGGTTGATGTAGAGAACATACTAAAACTCCTAAAATCTTTTTCGACATACTTCTGCTCATATTTTATAGATCACCTTTATGCAATGAACACAAAAAATCACTTTAGGTGCTGGTTCAATAAAAAATCAACATGCTCCTACTACAGAGTGGCAAATGCATCTGAAAGCAAATCAAGGGAATTCACTGAGCAGAACGAGAGGCAGCCCCCAGCACTGCTACACTCAAGATAGTCTTCACTTTTTGTCCATTTAAGAAAGACATGAAATGGTCATTAAAGACTCAGCACTGTACATTCAGTGGGAGTGAATGTTAATGAGAGTCTCAGCTCCTGAGTCACTAGACTGGGACGTGTACTTGGACTCACCTGCCTTCAAATGCACCGTGCTGCAATTTTGATATTTGATTTGCCTGCATTTGAAATGCTTTTAAACATTTATTTAGAATGAAGTGTGCTACAGGACATAAAGTGTGATGGTATGAGTGGCATACAAACAGCTTCAGATATAGTATTTTGTATGCTTTGAAATTGTCTTGATGCCACCAGCTTATTGCTTATTGCAGATATATCTGTCCCTAAAAATGAGGTCTAAAATTTTTTTTATGCTTTTATTATGAACATTCTGTATAGCCGTCCCTTAAACAATACATAAGGTATTCTCTTTAAGTATAAAATATTGCGTAATACTTCTATACTTTGTGATGGGCGGCAAGATGTCAAAGTGAGTGGCATTACTGCCTGACAGCACAAGACGCCAGGTGATATCCTTGACTTAAATGTGTTATGGTTTATTGCCCTGGCTTAACTTTATTTCTTGTATATTTAATATTGTGCTGTCTTGCGCATATTCTGTCACTTCCATGTCCATGTACAACACGGGGGATTCTTGCATGCGGCTACTTGGATGTACCAAGAAGGTAAGCAGACCTCCTAGCAACTGAAAGAACTAAATATAAAGCTATTAGATTGCAGGATATCTGCTGAGCCAAGTCGAGGCCTGTGATTGCTACTGCTGCCCTTGCCAGATTATTGCAGATATGTGCAACAGGAAACCCCAGAGTGAATATGTAAAATGGGGAAGGAAAGGCTTGGCCTCGATCAGGTTTCATATTAGCTGCGCTTTAATGCAAACCCTAGCCTCCCAGTTGTGAGCAGCTTATTCTGATTATTTACAGGGGCTTTTCAAAGTGCTTTTTTACAGTTGTGTTTATGAGCCAGAACAAGCCTTCCTGGAAGCAGAAAGTGCTGCATGCCATACAAAAATGAAAATGAAGCAGCTCAAGCTCAGTCCCAGGGTGTTCTTCTTGGGAATGTCCAGCACATCCATGCCACACCTTAAGTTGACAGGGCAAAAGCAAATGTATTGGTCTTTCACAGTGTTGTAAGAGTAATGCAAGTACTTCAAAGAACAAAGGGCAGGGTGGCCAATCAACCTCAGTGTACTTCCCTGTTTATTTGCAAAAGTTCTTGTTTCAGCAATGAGAAATGCATCAAAGTGTTTGGTACTCACAAGATGTGTCTCAAAGCACCAGATCAGCAGCAGGAGCAAAGGTGTATTTGTGGAGATTTGAATATGAAGGAGTTTCCGTTACTAGTGTCCTGCCCAGGATTGCTTGGGCATCATATTTTTGATAAGGGGCACACATATGGGGGCCGGGCCTTCAGAGAGGACAGCATGGTGGCCCCGCCTCTTGGGGTTCCACCCACAGAATACAAGGAACATATTGACACTTCACTACAAAATACATACATACTAAATAATAATTAAACATAATATTAACAGAAATTGTATAAAGTCATAACTCATACAGGGCAGCAAGGTGGCGCAGTGGGTAGCACTGCTCCCTCGCAGTTAGGAGACCCGGGTTTGCTTCCCAGGTCCTTCCTGCGTGGAGTTTGCATGTTCTCCCCATGTCACCAGTTTCCTCCCACAGTCCAAAGACATGCAGGTTAGGTGCATTGGCGATTCTAAATTGTCCCTAGTGTGTGCTTGGTGTGTGGGTGTGTGTGTACCCTGCGGTGGGCTGGCACCCTGCCCGGGATTTGTTTCCTGCCTTGCGGCCTGTATTGGCTGGGACTGGCTCTGGCAGACCCCCATGACCCTGTAGTTAGGATATAGCGTGTTGGATGATGGATGGATGGATAACTCATACAACAACCAACAGGAAAATACACATTAGGCAGGGAACAAACCCTGGCCAGAAAAACAGTGCCAAGAAAATAAAAAAAAAACTAAACTGAGGTCTATTATGGCACAGAATATAATTTAAAATTATTAGGCTAAGAGAAACATGCATGACAATAAAAATATCGTGAAGTTGTAACGGTTGTCTGGAATATGTCTGTGTGTCACTGTGAGTTTGCACCTTTCCCTGTTCCTGAGAATGGTGGAATGGCTTAATTTGTAAAGCCGTCCAATGGCACATGGAGAGGGAAGCACCTTGCATGGAGGGCCCAACAGACTGTATGGGGAGGAGCCAACGGTATGTAAATTGGTGGCGGGAAAAAGGTTAGGAGAAAGAAGGAGCGCAGAGCCAAGACAGAAGCAGACGCCATAAAAGGAAGTGGCAAGAGGGAAAGAGATTGACCCCACATGGAAAACATCAGGTGAACATGGGCTCATTTCAGGACAAATTATTTTCACTTTCTGGTGATATATTCGGGAGAGGACCTGACGGGCCAGCACAAGGGACTGTTGATCTGTACGTTTCACAGAACAGGAGGTATGGTTCAGCACATCATTCCCCACCACAGACTGCAGATGGTCATCCTTAACAGAGAATATTTAAAGGACTACGAATACATTAATTTTTTTTTCCTCTTCTCATATTTATGTATTAGTGACGTATGTGGTTGAGTGTCTGCAGTGTGATAATATGTATATAGGGGTTTTTGTTAAGTGTGTGTAATTTCTTCCAATAATCATTTTTTAACTTAACTCTGCATTCACTGGTGTGTTTCTGTACTTGGGGTGGTGTAGTGGGAAATAAGTGTTGGTCGATCACACCCCAGATTATTTCTTTTTTTTTTTTCTTATTCTTTGCTACCGCTCTAGGACGGCAGCACATATATAATCGTGCTGGCTCAAGGAACGGTACAAAGTTTTTTCGAAAACAGAAAATATCAGCTCTTTGCTATTATGAGTACTATGGATCATGGTGTAAATGTTCCAAAAGACCGTCTGCTGACATGTATTGTAACATACTCGTATCACACACAGTGACAGACTTGTCCATCATCCTAATGTGCATATTGTTCAAAGTTGGGAGTAACCATGCAAGCACAGGTAGAACATACACACTTCCCACAGGTAGCATCTGATCAGTTATGAAAGCTTCTCTGTTCATGTTACTTAAAGACGCTCTATTCATAAAGCAACAATATCTGGCAAACTATGTGCTGGTGCTTTTCATCTCCCTACAGATCCCTGCTTTCAGCAGCAGCTCATTGACTGTCTCTCAACACAAAAGACGATGCCCTATTGTTCATCTTCTCTGGCCCCTTTTTTCTTTAACACACTTCTCTGAAACAGAGTATGAGTAAATTGTTTATGCCTTTCAGTCTCTCTCCTAATCATACACACAGGTCTCTTCACATTGAAAACACTGTAACACTCTAATTAGGTAATACGAGAGAGGATGGTTTGTCACAATATGTGAGTGAGTTGTCTGGAATCACACACTGCTGAATCTCTAAGCTCTGCAGATCCCTCGGCCTTTTTATGATTCCTGGCATGGTAATTAGGGTTAATTATCCTTTACACCTGGGGCAGAGAGGAACGTCAAGTTTTTTAGGGAGTTTAAGAGTTCCACTCGCACCAGGTGTACCCGAAAATTGCCCAAATCAATGCCAGGAACTCATTTTATAATCTATCTATTAAGGTAAATTAAGAAGTAAAATCAATTGTCATGCTTTTTTTTTTGTACAATGAAATCCCTCCTTCCACTTCATTATTTTGGGTCAATCCTCTGTAACACTTTAACTTTGGTATTGCAAAAATGTATCCATTACTCATTTACTGTTATGTAACAAGACCTTAATGAAGGCTCCTTTGGGTCAGGAGCTGCATATGAGATGAAAGTACATGTGCCAATGACTTAGATTTTGCTTGTGGAGAAGCACAATTTGTTTTGTGAGTTTTTTTTTTGCAAAGTGAAACTCTTTGTTTCCTATAAATCTTTTCACTCATCACGTATGATTGGGGGTTTGTTTTGTGGTGCTCATGGCAAAGTACATCGATGAGGGGTAAGTGAAGAAGTCATCACTCCATAGACCTGTAAAGCCAGACCCAGGGTGGCAGTGTTTCCTTTTTATTTATTGTTTTGTTTCTTTATGCTCTCCCAGTGTGTTTCACTATCGAATTTTGAACAAAGAACTTGATTTTGACACATTTTTTCTTGGTTAGGGTGACACACAATTGCAATTTGTAGACTACATAGTCTGCTTGTGTGTACACTACTGGTCAAAAGTTTTAGAACACCTTGGCTTTTCCAGTTTTTCTTCAAATTTATTTAGATGAAATGCAATGAATGACCTAAAATAGTGAAAAGGTAAGCAGTAAACTGCCAGAAGTTTAAATTTAAAGTTTAGGTTAGCAAAAACTGAAAAAAAGGAACAGAATATTACAAATATTCTATTTTGTTTGGTACAGTACTTTCAGATGAGTATTCATTGGATAATTGATTTAAAACTAAAAGAAATTATTGTTTAAAGGAGAGAGTAGTGAGCCAGGGCTAGCAGTAATGCTCTAATCCCCTACCCTAAACCTAACCCTAATTTTATCAGAGAGAATAACAGACTAGTTGGAGTGAATTGCTGGTCCTGTCACATTATGTGACTGACTTCATGGGAGTACACTACCAACTCCTTCCGACTAGCTACGATTATGTAAATGAAGGCTATGCCTGAAAAGTTGCTTAATGTAACTGGCCTTAAGTAATTTCTTAGCCCAACTCCCATTGTATGGTTAACTTTTAATTCTAAATCTTTGATTTAAGGGTATTGCAGCCTAGTGGATAAGTATTGGGGTTACTGTAAATGGTGCACTGAAGCTTACGTATTTTCTCATGTGGTTTTCCTTTCACAACCCAAATGTTTGTGTGTGCACGTGCGTTTGGTTAATTGGCAGTTCTAAACAAATCCCTTGTAGTTCTGGGTGTGTGCCCTGTGATGGACTGGCACCTTGTGTTTCTTATCTTGCAACCAGTACCCTCGTTGTAGGCACTGGTCCCCTCTAACCTTGAATTGGTTGGTTAGAGAATATATGAATTTGTGGACTACAAGTAATATTTTTGAGCAAATGGTGCCAATGCATTGCTATCTTGTGATTTCAGGGCCATTTGATTAGAACATCAGAACATTAGAACAATCTAGATGAGAACAGGCCATTCAGCCCAACAAAGCTCACCAGTCCTGTCCACTTATTTCTTCTAAAAAACATCAAGTTGAGTTTTGAAAGTCTATAAAGTCTTACTGTCTACCACACTACTTGGTCACTTATTCCAGGTGTCTATCATTCTCTGTGTAAAGAAAAACTTCCTAATGTTTGTTTGAAATTTACCCTTAACAAGTTTTCAACTGTGTCCACGTTTTCCTGATGAACTCATTTTAAAATAACAGTCTCGATCCACTATATTAATCAATCCATCCATTTTCCAACCTGTTGAATCCGAACACCGGGTCACAGGAGTCTGCTGGAGCCAATCCCAGCCAACACAGGAACCAATCCCAGGCAGGACACACACACACCAAGCACAAACTAGGGACAATTTAGAAGTGCCAATCCACCTAAACTGCATGCATGTCTTTGGACTGTGGGAGGAAACCGGAGTACCCCCACACAGACACGGGGAGAACATGCAAACTCCACGCAGGGAGGACCCGGGAAGCGAACCCGGGTCTCCTAACTGCGAGGCAGCAGCGCTACCACTGCGCCACCCACTATATTAATTCATTTCATAATTTTAAACATTTCAATCATGTCACCTGTTAATCTTCTTTTGCTTAAACGGTATAGGCTCAGTTCTTTTAATCTTTCCTCATAATTCAACCCCTGTAGCCCTGGAATCAGCCTAGTCGCTCTTCTCTGGACCTTTTCTAGTGCTGCTATGTCCTTTTTGTAGCCTGGAGACCAAAACTGCACTCCAGATGAGAACTCACCAGTGTGTTATAAAGCTTGAGCAGAACCTCCTTGGACTTATACTCCGCAAATTGTGCTATATGTATATAACCTAACATTATGTTATCTTCTTCTGAACACTGTCTGATAGTCGATAGCTTAGAGTCCACTATGACTCCTAAATCCTTCTCATAAGGTGTACTCTCGATTTTCAGACTACCCATTGCGTATTCAGACCTAACATTTTTACTTCCTATGTGTAATACTTTACATTACTGACATTTCTGGCCCAGCTCACTTGTTTTTGTGGAGTTTGCACATTCTTTCTGTGTGAAAATGTGTTTCTCCATCTTAATAACATATTTTGCCCCCATGCACAACTGTTCTCTGCTTTACACAGGGTTGAGCAAAACAATTTGTATGAAATTGAATTCATAATAAAACTCAGGGGCTGGCACGATGGCGCAGTGGTAGCATCACTGCATTGCATTAAATAGACCAAGGTTCACGTCCCAGCTAGGTCATCCCTGCATGGGGTTTTTCTGGTTTCTTCCCACAGTCCAAAGACACGCAGGTTAGGTGAATTGGCAATGTTAAACTGGCCTTAGTGTGGGTGCATGTGTGTGTGTGTTTGCCCTGACGTGCACCCTATGCCAGCTGGGACAGGCCCTGGCACCACCTGAGATTCTGTTCTGGACTAAGTGGGTTAGAAAATGACTGACTGACTTGCCGACAAAACTCAGTGTTTGACTTTACAAAAAAAAAAAAATAGTGAAATAAATTGAATTTCATTGAAATATATGCCATTTACACAAGAAGAGAGGCATTCAGCTCCTGTCAAGAAGCATTTTCATCCATTAATTCTGCATTTGTTTCTGTAGTGTAGTTCTTAAACAGAGATTTCTAGTGGAAAAAAAGAAAGTGCGCCTATCCTCAGCTAGGATAAGGTTTTTGCTGGGTAATGATGTGGGGAGGCAGGGGGTTTGGCGGCGGTGACTTTCCATGTTAGTACATTTTTCTGTGGGGAAAACACAGTAATGTGCACAAATGCGGGGTGTTGATGAGTCCTTGCGTGGAAAATACGCAGCATTTCACATTTAAAAAAAATGTGCTGCACTCCTCCGCAGTAGTGAGAATGAGACGCATAAACAGAATTTATTTTACCCGAGTAGTAAAGATTATAGGCTGTATGGACACAAGTAAACACTGAGGTCAGAACGAGGCTTTAGAGAGCAGTACTTCTTGTTTTACACCCAAAAAAAAAATAAAACTTTAAAAAAAAAGAAATCCTCTTTCGCAAGTGGAATTGACAGCAAAATGAATTTTAACATCAGTTTTGTGAAACTGTTTGTTAATCAAAACTTGCCTTTTTCACTCATCACTATTGGTTCATTGTTATGTTATGTTACGTTAGTTGGCCTAAGTGAGTGAGCGCATGCCCTGCAATAAGACCCCCTCTTATGCCTATTGCTGCCGGTATAATAACCCGCTATGTATGACTTAAATGTGAACGAGTGGCATAAATAGGATTGATTTGACTGGTGTGGTACTGGATTACATGCTTCCAGTGATTTTTTGTTGACTACAGAGATTATTATTATTATTATTATTATTATTATTATTTAGCAGGGACCTTTTTCTAAGGTGGATTACAAAGCAAGTTAAATACATACAAGAATGAAAGTGCAAGCATCAAAATCAACAGAGAACAAGATAAAAAACAAGCAGAAGGAAAACAGAACAACTACATAATTACACCTGAAGCCAGAAAATTACACCATTCTGTATCCTAAAGTCTTTGTCATTACAGCAGCAGCTACTCTGTAGGAGAGCAACTAAGCAGTTCCAAAATATTCAACAAAAAGCTGTGTCTTCAAAACACAAGGAAATTGGATGCCATTCAAATTTATTTAAATATTGAATGAGAAGAGGACGTATGTGGAATGAATGCATGAAAACGCTTCCTGGAAATAAACGTAAAGCCGTCCTTTTGGTGTGGATGGCATGAATTTTGCTAGAAGTGTAGCTCAATTTATTTTGTGATCATTTGTTTGTGTAACATTGAGTTTCGCTTCAATCATTTTGCTCATCACTAGTAGTGAGGTTCTACTGTCTAAGAGATGTTCTTCAAATGCCCAACACTCACTTCTGCTTTCATCCCTAACATTGGTCATTTTTGGATTTCTGTTTTAATGAAGTGAGTAAAACAGGAAACAGATACCTTAGTTTATTACAAGAGGTGATGCCACTGATGTTAATAAATAAATATTTATTCCATCTAGAGCCACGACGTACTCACTATGAAGGGCATTTTGTATGAATAAATGATGAAGAATTGAACGACAAGTCTTTCTAATTTAAATCAAATCAGATGGGAACTCTGCTAAGTGTTCCTCAGGTGCCCGTGTCAGGAAGTAAGGAGAGAAGGTCTGGCAGGGTTGGGGATTGCAAGTCGCAGGCAATTTGCACTGACCTGTACAGCAAACTTCCTGATGGCAGGGTCACTTCCTCGGCATCTGTTCTTTCATTGCGCTTGACTGCCAGCTACAGATGGCATTTGCCAAAGATTAAAAATAATTTGCATACTTCTAAAACAAACGTACTGGAGTTGGCGCTGCTTGCCTTAGTGAGGATATGACTTTCCTTCCCAAAATATATTCACTGCTCCTTAAGTGCCTATGAGTCTAAGACGCTGTCCTGCTTAACAATCTGAGCCTGCATAAGATGCTGAAAAGGTCACTGATTTGCACAGATGCCTTTATGGTTTGTGGATAAATGGCTCCTAAATGCAGAAAGTGGATTGAACAGTCTGTGCAAGAGAGAAGGCATAGCCTGACATATTGAATGTAACCTCGTTTTAAAGCAAGACTCCATTTTAAACCATAAAAGCAAGGGCTTTGTGTTTGTAAATAACAAGACAGCAGGCAGGCAGCAATTCACTTGTAACTGGTGAACATCAGAAAATGGTCAGCGTGAAAAGAAAACTTGTTACGCAACAGAAAATGAACATATTACATCATAGATTTAAATGGGTTTGCCATATTTTGAATTATAGGTAGTATTATTTCTGTATATAATGACAATGTTTAATGCTACTGCCTCATAGCTTCTGTTCTGGTCATTCTCCTTGTAGACTGCATATAGTCTCCCCATATTGGTTTCCTCACACATCCCAAGCACCACATGTAGCTTAGATTGACTGGCAATTAAAAGCTGGCAAAAACTTGAAAAAACATGAACTGAGACTCTGTCAGGACTTGATTGTTGTTTTGCACAGGTTCAGAATGAATGGATAAAAGAAAGAACAAGCTATTCTGTTATGTTCATTTGGAAAAAGTGGATTTGGGAAATGAATGAATGAATGAATCCACCTTAATAAAAGTGAACGTGTATCTGTGTGTCTATCCAATTGCTATGTCTCTGTCATTCCAACAGATGGTGCATCACAAACATTTGTTGTACTAAAATGCACTGAATTTGTCATTCCAACAGATGGTGCATCACAAAAATTAACATTACTTTTGCAAACCCCATAGCAAATGGCAAACAACAGAGACATATGCATTGCATTTGTCATTGTAACAGATGCACCATCTGTTGGAATGACAAATGCAATGTATTTTATTACTTCATAATGACAAATGTAATGCATTTTATTACTTCATAATGGTATACTGCAAATGTTAATGCCAAGGTCTACGTTGTTTACTTAGATTTCAACCTGCCTTAGATGGGTAGCAAAGCTACTTCATTAATAAATTAGTTACTCCATCTTCCTGTATTGGAATAAATTGGGTTGGAACCACAGAGAATGAATAAACGGATGAATGAATGAATGAAAGATTGAATGAAAGTGCTAATTTTGTCATTGCCCCATTTAATGGTAATTACAGAAAGCATCTTTATAATTCACAGAATTGTTTATAAGTGGTCTTCATTATTAAATGATTTCCTCACATCCCTAAAATGCTTTTCTGTGTTTATGTTCATGCTGTGCTTTACTTACATATTCAAAATTAAGATACAACATATCTATTTTATATACACTATATATATATATATATATCCATTATATATCCATTATCCAACCCACTATATCCTAACTACAGGGTCACAGGGCACAAGGCAGGAAAGAAACCCTGGGCAGGGTGCCAGCCCACTGCAGTATATAT
The DNA here is from genome assembly GCA_026402145.1 of Polypterus bichir lapradei. Classification (NCBI taxonomy): domain Eukaryota; kingdom Metazoa; phylum Chordata; class Cladistia; order Polypteriformes; family Polypteridae; genus Polypterus; species Polypterus bichir. Next base: position 2,468,846 of record JANRMT010062803.1, on the reverse strand, counting down.
ATATATATATATATATATATATATATATATATATATATATACTGTATATATACACACACACACAAACACATAGTCACACAGAGTCAGATTTCAATGGCAATGTGCAAATCTCTTTCCTTCCAAGGGTAAAGAGGTTGTGGTGACATTCTAACATCCCAGAAATTACTTTCCATTTCTTTCTCTCTTCATTTTCACGTTTCACAGCAACATGCCAACCTAAAAGTACCTGTAAATGCCACAACTTTTTTCAAAAAAGGACAACAGTCTCATGCTTTCTAATTCAAGTTTTGAATTCTTGTCCAACTTTGCATTGCAAAGAATTCAGAGGAATCTGTAAGATTAGAGGAGGAAACATGAGCTCAGCTTAAATGAATGCATGTCTTGGGAATACAGCTGAATTTCACGTTTGAGCCTCTGACAGATTAGAGGTTAATTGGCGAAACCGCACTTTGTGTGCACCACATTCCACTCCTGGAAGGTTAACCAGCTTATGAAAACAGGCCACTCACTGGGCTAATTGTTTAATTAAGAAGTGATAACATGACAGTTATGTGTTACACAACACCAAAAACTGAAATAATAATTTGACATGAATGGGTAGCAGAACTATAGGCCTTCAGTTATTGGTGCACTTACTCAGAAAACTAAATGGAAATGGATCCAGTGAGATGGGTTCCACTAGCTGTTTATTTTTTATATTGTTCTTTTTTCACAAAGTATCTATCTATCTATCTATCTATCTATCTATCTATCTATCTATCTATCTATCTATCTATCTATCTATCTATCTATCTATCTATCCCTTGTATACAGTGCCTTTCATATCTATTTATCTATCTATTGTGGCAGAGGCGCTCTCTTGGCGTCAACCTGACACAGACTGAAGGTGAAGGCATGTATAAAAATAAACAAAAAGATTTTATTTTTGTCTTCATCCGTGGGTAACATCTTCCCTGTGTCCCACAGGCCCTACACAGTCCCCAAAACACATCATTGCTTGTAAATAGCAAGGGTGCCATAATAAACAGAAATGTCATGAGTCCACACATACAAATCCATGATATGTGCCACGTCTGACAGGTGCTCTGTTGTCCTGTGTTTGAATTTTGAACAACACACAATATCAAGCCAGAAATGAAGCAAGTGAAGAAACAAAATTTCAAAAATTAATAAAAAAAAAAAAAAAACAGAAGTACAAATATAAAATGCAACAACTTAGAAAAAGTTAATGAAAGTAAAAACTCAGTTAATTTCCACATGTTTTACCCCCTTTTACTATAGTGTGTTGTTCAACAATGGTGCAGTTCCTTAGTGGAGTGTCGATGCTCATTTGACCTAGGCTTCAACTAGACTAATGGAGGAGCATTGCACTCTATGTGTCTGAACTACCCATACACCATTGCAAACACACTGTATTGCATCAGCTTCTATCCACTGCGGTTATTTTCAGATTGCCTTTACTTTTTGATTTACTCTCATTTAAAGGTATCTTCAGGCACTCAGGTTATCCCTTAGGCCCCTAAGGTGGCATATGTGATGGACTGGCATTTTATCCTGTGCCCAATTCTGCCAAGATATTTTCACTTTATGTATTTTATTTTAATAAGTACCTGCATATAAAACTGCAGTCAATACTTCTTGTTGAAAAGGAGAGGAAGGAGCATCACCTTATCTTTTAAACAGGAGAAACTTTGGCATTGCAAAAGTGAATTGAGGTGAGTCCAGGCTTATTTCTGAAAAATGTCGTTCAGTCATTAATGTACCGGTGAGCATCACTTAACATATTCACGTCATTAGCCTTGCAAACTGATGTATTTGCAATTTGCAGGGCCTTGTTTTGAAACTTTACAATGGATTGATATTAAAAACAGTTTCTATAAACTGTAGAACAGATAGAACTTTTTTGGATGTTACTTGAGTACTGGAATTTCAACAAGAGTGTTAGCCTTCAGTCCCCAGTTACAGAAGCCGAGTACACAAGCAAGACTGTTGAGAAACAATAACATTAATCTTTTACAGTCATTCTTTTCTTTTAATGTGATGTCTCTAACCTTAATTTCTATTTTGGGCTAGTCAGTTGCAATTCTGTATTAAGTGTGTGTCTTTCCATCATTTCAAACACTTCACACCAGTGATTGTCTCCCTGTTATTTTTCCTTATTCAACTAGCTCTTAGGCTTGCTTGCAAAAATAAATATTGCTTTGATGTCGTTGCTTGCATGTTTATCTGATCAATATAAAATGAACTGCTGGAGATCATTAGCTGCAAAATTAAAATCCTGTAGAAAGTAGATTTATTGTTGGCATATTGATCATCAAGACAAGCTCACATTTACAACCATGGCTTTCTGCTTACTGTAGTCATTCTGTACTGGATATTGAGAGCATAGCAAGCAACCTTGGGAGCATAATGTGCATCATTCAGATAACCGCATTGCTCCAGAACCATTCACATTTTACATTTCAAAACATTGTTTTGTTTTTGCTCTTCGATGAACTTGATTCCCAGGCACATTTATTTCCATCCCCAATCCCATGACCCTAAAGTGGATGAAGTGAGCATGATGGTAAATGGATGGTTTTATATTAGGAGGTATGGTGAAACAGTGGTTGACAGGTCAAGCTGATTGGGCTGAAATCCAAGACCAGTTACTATTAAATAAGAATGTGCATGTCCTCTCTGTGACAACAAGCCATTAAATGACAACACATTTGTCCCAGTATAAGTGAGTACGGGTGTCTGTGATTAAGCCCCTATGATTATGAAGTGGAAGAAGCAGATATCAAAATGAATAGATAGATAGATAGATAGATAGATAGATAGATAGATAGATAGATA
>JANRMT010062803.1:2428299-2465998 GCA_026402145.1 Polypterus bichir lapradei | reverse complement strand
ATAGATAGATAGATAGATAGATAGATAGATAGATAGATAGATAGATAGATAGATAGGAAGGAAATGTACTCTATTAGACAGATAGAAAAGGTATGTCTCATAGCACCAGTAGACTTTCTACTAATCCCAGCCTAACTTCTATCCATGGAGACTTTGCATGCTTTTCCTTTGTCCTTGTGAATTTTTCCTCCTATGACTCAGAGACATACACGATGGATAGGGTAGTAATCAAGTTGTCCTAGTATGAGCATGTCCTGTTTGGGGACTAATGTCCCATCCAGAAGTGGCTCCTGCCCTATTAGTTGCCCTAACCCTAACCCTAAGCCTAACCCTACTATTTCCAAACACAAGCAAATTAGGCAAAAATGGCAACTAATTTGTCTCAGCATAAGTGAGTATGGGTGTGTATTAGGGTGAAAATAATGCTTTTTGCAGTTTATTAAATAGGACTCGTAATATTTAAAGTTGAGCGGTGTGTTTCTACAGTTTAAGAAAATTGGATTATTTAGTGAAGATGCAGTTTTCAAGTACATAAAATATGTTAACAAGAATGTATAGCTTATAAGGGATGGTGAATATTTTATTGTTTGTTTGACAGGAATTTAACTTGGCTAGGTTGGACTAATGTTTTTAGGCAAGTATGACAACATTCATATTTCATATTCAAGGTTGGTGACAATTATGTAAATAAAAAAGGAGATACTTGTTGAGTGCTATAGACTGTAAAAATGTTATGCTCCGATAAGATAACCAGTGTGTGTTTGTAGGAAGATATAATAAATGATTGAATCATTTTCGTATAGTTTGTCATTGTATTTAGTTATGTGGGAAGTGTAGCTTCACTGACAAGTAACAAAACCATTGACAAGTTATCAGTTGTCCCATGCTGTTTTCCAGTACTAACCTCATTGAGGCACTGTATAAAAGAGCAGGTTTACAAGCACTTTTTTGACATTGTGAACTCTGCCTCTTGCAACAGTGTTCTAACGTATCACTAGCATCTCAAATGGCTTAAGAAAAAAAAAAACATTGCTTGACTACATCGTCATCTCAAAGGTCATAAGTATCTTTGCCAGCTTAAGAGGAAAAGACTGTAAACTCTGTAACTACTCACGGAGAACCGTCTGAAACAAAGCTTGCCATTTGGTCATTGATTTAAATTGTTCAAGTTTTATGTTTTCAGTTATTTAATTCCAAGTGATTGATATGTCTGGTCTCTCTGCAATTATAGGTACAAATAAAGATGAAATGAAAATATTATCGCTCCAGTGAAACAACCTCGTGTTCACTGATATTAGGAATTGCCAAGGAGTTAGGGGTCATTTTCCCACCTAGTCCAGGTCCTGCATGGACACAGGAGGATGCTTCTTCTATGGTCTTCACAGAGGTAGAATGCTAGGAGACACCAAGAAGAAAAGTGAATGCCATAAGTAAGCCGTAGCCCCAGGAGCGTGTAGCCTGTCACTGTTGAGGATCTCATGGTTGAGTATTGCAGGGTGTGCAAGATTAATAGGCTAAAGTGTTTGTTTAGGGGCATCCCTTGCTTACCAATAACAAAAGAACCTAAGACGCTTGTATAGTGCATACATATGAGAACAGGTATTCACAATAAAACAGGATGTTTATTATGGACACCTTGAGCATGGCAAGCTCCTGATTGGTGTTGAATAATGAGTTAAAGCTCCCTGAAACACCAAATTGGATTAAATTAGTTATTCCTTTGATGTATTACCTTTTAAAACTTTCTAAAGGCTTTACATTCACATTAAAAGGCCTAAACTCTAATAGTATGATAAACACAGACCTCCTGTGTTTGTTGATTTGTGTTCCTAAATGTTAGTTGTGCTATATCGACAGAGCAATACAAGGCCATGCTACTTCACACTAAGCATCATTCGAGCCATATCACTTGTTTGGATAGCAGTGCTAATTAATCGGTTTTCCTTGTCTTGCTTTATTGACCAGTTTCTTTTTAATGCTAGCAAATCTTTCTTCTGATTACACTTTTTCCCCCATCTATTGCCAACTGCTGAGAGATTTGAGATGCTGGTAAGGACAATTTTGTGTCATTAGATAAGAGTCCGCAAGGCCCAGATAAGGGGCTTATCTTTACAGAGCTCTGCTTGCAGTGCTTGTGGGGAGCATATTGGTGTGACTTTGGTTTGAGATGTGTAGAAGGTACTCTTACAGACCTTATAGGTGGGTAAAGTGGGGGCTTGAGGTTATGCAGTAAGAATGGCTAATATTCTTTTAATAGTTTAAATGCCTTATCTGTCATGATAGTTGTTAGGTATATGTTTAATTATTTTAATTCACAGTTTTTTATTGTTTAAAACACACAACACCAAATAAACACAAGTGTAGCTGCATTTACCCAAAATTACCAAAGTTCTGTAGCTTTAGTTGGCTTCGTGGGATTCTGGCAACAGCCTGAAACATTGAAATGATTCCACAGACAAAATAGCTTTAGTAAAAATTCAAGGTAAAACAGTTCACACAAAAATAGAGAAAAAAAATGGTATTGCAAAGTAAAGTTTTAAGAAAAAATCTTTTTAAGGCTTATATATCTTGCTTGCTTCTTTAAGTTTTCCAATATGGTTGAACAATTAATAAATGGTCAGAAAACTGTCTGCTTATCCCACTTACAAACCACAAGTGGGTCTTTCAGTCCATGCTAGCAATTAGACTAATTGTAAAAATGCTGACTTAATTGCAGGCATAACTAAGAAGCCATCCATCCATCTATTATCCAACTCGCTATATCCTAATTACAGGGTCATCGCAGAGGGGGTACAATGCTATACCATAATCTATAGCTATGAAAGAAAATTGTATTCTATTCAAATTAAGCAAACACTAATATGAATTTAACTTAAAGCATTAACTTTCTAACTTTGGCTCTCACAACAGGAAGAACAAGCAGACTCTTACACCAAAGGGAACAGGCCTGATGGAATTTGAGCAAAAGGCTCTGGGGCTGTAAGGCAGCAGCTAACCACCCTGCTCCCTATCTAAATAAAATGCAGCACTCAGTGGACTAACGCGTGAACTGTCAAATGGACTTTACTCCGAGGAGATGGCCTCACCTCAGGACCCAGAGTGGAGCGTCTGAGTGCCATGAGGTGGCTCATTAGTGAGGTGGCACTTAAAGCATTTTGGGCAGACCTGTTTACTGTACTACTAAAAAATGATGAGATGATAACCAGATATGGAACCTAGACTTCCATAAGCACCAATGTAAACTTCATTCTTTCAAAAATATAAAATATTGAAAGCTTCAGAAATAAAGAGTGTTCGCAGAAAATGGCTGGTAAAGCAGCAGAGAGAAAAGCTTGACATCAAAACAAACCCACGACATACTGCAACAACAATCTTAATAATCTGCCCTAAGACAACCAATTTAGCATAAACACACTTGGACATATTTACCAAATAGTGCAGAGTGTCAAGATGCTCATACGTACATCTATAAGCTTGTGGGTAAATCCATCCATCTAGTATCCAACCCGCTATATCCTAACTACAGGGTCACTGGGGTCTGCTGGAGCAAATCCCAGCCAACACAGGGTGCAAGGCAGGAAACAAACCCCAGGCAGGACATTAGCCCACTGCAGGGTGCACACACACACACACACACACACACACCAAGCACACACTAGGAACAATTTAGGATTGCCAATGCACCTATCCTGCATGTCTTTGGACTGTGTGAGGAAACCGGAGCACCCGGAGGAAACCCACGCAGACACGGGGAGAACATGCAAACTCCACGCAGGGAGAGCCCGGGAAGGGAAGCGAACCCGGGTCTCCTTGTGGGTAAATCCAGTCATGAAATCTGTTCATCCTCTTCCTTAATGAACTTTGACATATTGTTCCAAAAACACAAAGGTGGAGTGTAAGGTTAGGACTCATTTGTAACGTTTATATAATGTCAAAGTCTCTGTGCTCCCCGATGTGCCATGCCATCATGTAGCATCTAAGCATTTTTAAAGTCTGGTCTCCATGGACTATTCAGATGACAACAAAAGGTGAATAAGTTATACGCCTTAAATGCAATTGTAAACGGATTTGCTTCCTAGTAAATTATGCAATTTACAAGAACCTAGTTTAATTCTGTCAACTGACATTTAAAGCTCACTTATCAAGCAATGACCTAAACTATCCATCCATTTCCATTTTCCAACCCGCTGAATCCGAACACAGGGTCACGGGGATCTGCTGGAGCCAATCCCAGCCAACACAGGGCACAAGGCAGGAACCAATCCTGGGCAGGATGCCACCCCACCGCAGGACACACACACCCACACACCAAGCACACACTAGGGCCAATTTAGAATCGCCAATCCACCTAACCTGCATGTCTTTGGACTGTGGGAGGAAACCGGAGTACCCGGAGGAAACCCAAGCAGACACGGGGAGAACATTCAAACTCCACGCAGGGAGGACCCGGGAAGCGAACCCGGGTCTCCTAACTGCGAGGCAGCAGCGCTACCATTTGTTCCATTTGTTTTGCAAATATAACAGTCAACTCAATTTTTTGCATGAATTGTTGGACTCTTCACTACATACCAATCACCAAATAATAAAACAGGCATACCTTAATGGCATGGGAGGAAAATTCACTCAAACACATGACGAATATTCTGTACAAACACCAGTCAGGCAGTGAACAAAGTGGGATCTGTACACAGGATTCTGGAGCTGTGGAACTGCACCTCTGGATATTCCTTTTAGTTTTATTTTGATTCCGTTTTTTGGGATGTTCAGCGCCAATTTTTTATTTTTTTTTTTTTTTGCTTTAGCATGGAAGCACAAGTCCAAAGACTGCCAATGGTGTTTGTCCTTAAGGTAACAGACCTATTCCCTGTGCATGCAGCATGTCTTTACATTGTGAAGATAAAAAGATTTTAATAGGGTCGTTTCTTAAGGAGGATGATTTTTGAGTTCACCATTTTGCTCTGTGATAAATTGAATCAAAGAAACTGGGTAGGACAGACAGAAAGCAATTTTAAAAACAGTTGTGTCTTAGTGATACTGAAATCCTTTCTGGATACCGTAAATTATATTTTCTGATGTATATACAAAATGAAAAGATGGGTTTTGTAGTGAAAGAAGCAGGAAGTTCTTCTGCACACAACAGAATTCCTGTAATATTGTAATTGCTTCCAATCATTGCAATTTATTTGGAACTAAATATTTAAAGTAGACGAAATTACACTATGGAAGTGTTGTTCATGTGAATTTCCCATTCTCCGGCTTATGGTACTTAATGTAAAGTAGATTGCAATGAGCAAGGATAATGCCCAGAAAAATATGTCTCTTCTTGTTTTTGAATAAGCTTGTGAAGATCAAGCGGAGAAACCCTTCATAAGCAACACTCTAAATTCTAATGTAACTTGTAAGGGATGCGCTAATCATTTGCATGAAAATACAAAACTATTAAGAAGCGCAATATGCTTTTTTTCTCATTCTAATCTCTACTTGGAATCCTGCCCCAAAACAGATGGAACCGACTTGCCTTTAATTAAAAAGAGTTTTCATTACAGTTTTCCTATCATTTCTGTGAAAATGGCTCCATACTGCAAAAATACCTTGTTTTAACTGTTATGCTTATTTTCCATTAATGAATTAAAAAAATGGCAGTTGACTTTGAAAGCTTAGTAACCAGCCATTTGTGAACAGGACTTTATTCATTATAAGACATTCTACTGTTTCAGGCCCAACTCAAAGAGATGATGGAAGATAAACTAAAGGTGAATGCAGCCAATGGCTTTAAAGCAGGTTTAGTATTGGGTAGCAATGTGTCACCTGGCAAACTCATGGCATTCTCAGAAAGTGGCAGAAGAAAGCTTTACTGGACAGAAGGACCAAAGGTGGGTGTACATGTTCTGAAAAGGATTTCTAGAATTATTTTAAATGTAGAATTATCTTAGCTTGGGCGGCACGGTGGTGCAGTGGTGGCACTGCTGCCTCGCAGTTAGGAGACCCAGGTTCACTTCCCAGGTCCTCCCTGCGCGTGGAGTTTGCATGTTCTTCCCGTGTCTGCATGGGTTTCCTCCAGGTGCTTTGGTTTCCTCCCACAGTCCAAAGACATGTAGGTTAGGTGCATTGTCGATCCTAAAATTGTCCCTAGTGTATGCTTGGTATGTGTGTGTGTGCGCCCTGTGGTGGACTGGAGTCCTGCCCAGGGTTTGTTTCCTGCCTTGCACCCTGTGTGGGCTGGGATTGGCTCCAGCAGACCCCCGTGACCCTGTAGTTAGGATATAGCAGGTTGGATAATGAGTGGATGGATGGATTATCTTAGCACATGATGGTGCTTCGCAGCAGCACAGACCTTGCTTTGTTGTCCATGCTAACTCATTTCTCTAGATGTTACATGTTCTACTCATGTTTCTACTAGGTGGTTTTTCCTTCCACAAAGAAAAGTCATACATGGTAGGTATAGTGTCTCAGAGAAGGAATTCACCTGTGGGATTGCCATTGCCAGCTGCAAAGCAGTGACCTTCAGGATATAAAGACACCTGTCAGAGAGCAACAAGTAGACTCCCAATCTCCCAGTGGATGGACAGCTTGTAAGCTGAGAGCAGAGCACTTCTGTGTGACAGCTGGCTAAATTTTCTCAAGTTCCCGGACAGTTACAGGTAAATTGGCAACCCTAAATATTCTCAGTGTGATTCAATATGAATTATTACAGGACTGGAATTAATTCAGGACTTGTTCTTATCTTGCGCCAGTCATCCCTGAGTTCGGCTTCAGGTCCAAGAAGATAAATGGGTAGATGTATTATTCTGACTTGATAGCATTACACTGCCTAATGTCTAACTGCAAATTATACAAGCTTCACTAAATTCTTTGCTGTCCATTACATGCCTCTTCTATGTCAAGTTATTTGTAGAGGCATGGATTTGTGAAGATTCATCTGAAAGTCCAATACTGTTCTATTCTTCTGGCATTATGACATCTTTAAAGACAGATCATTTTAAGGCAGACACATAGGAACTTTCCTGAGGTCCATAGCTGAGAATGATTTAAATGTGGCACTCAGAGAGAGCTGGGTCAAGTTATTATTATGGAGTGTGACATTTGCATTTAAGGACATAGCATTTACAAAACTTAAAGCAAAATTAGAAAGAAAATATATGAACAATGGTATAGCCATCACCTACAAATATTTAAATTGTGTTTCAAACAGGATTTACTATTATTACTCTTACTTACAATTTAGCTTTGTCCAATGTGACTTACAACATTTGAAATATAATTGGTTACATTACTTTTTATCCACATTGGTCACGGTAATGGTCATGGCCTGCATGTTTTTACCAAATAAGCTGGTCTGGGCTTCATTTGAGTTGTGTTGCATTATGTTGCATATGCTCCCTGCCTACTCACCTCTATTGTGTGATTGGGAGAATAGATCGAAAAATGAAAGCGTGGTATTCATCTATCTTGCTAGTCCTTCACACAGTATTATCTAATAATAATATTCACATTTTCATAAGTGTAATAAATGCAAAGCAGATAAATAAAAAGTGTTTACTAAGGGACGTTTTAAAAATGTCAGAATACTTGATGCAGTTTGCTATGATGTTTGTGCTATTTCTAAATTTAAAACATTACTATTATATTACTGATGCTTAGAAATTACTTGGCTAATGATTTGAAATATATATTAATGCTATGATAGATAGATAGATAGATAGATAGATAGATAGATAGATAGATAGAGTTGTGCTGATATGTTTGCATACCCTAGTAGAATTTGTGAAATACTGTATAATATATCCCAGTGTTTCTCAGCCTTTGCGTATTTGCGACCCGAGTTTTCATAACAGTTTTAATTGCACCCCCCTAACGTTTTTTTGAAAGGAGCCCACTAATACCAATTTGTTCTTTTTTAATTAATGATATATCATAGATGCATATTTTATTATACCTACTTAACTTTTATCGACATTTATCTAACTCTATATTTATTTTTCTAGTATCAGAATGTAGTTTAAGTTTATTTGTTTTGGTTTCAATAGATGTATTTTTCATATTTTCGCTTCTTGTTTTCTTTTTTCCACATCTTTGCACCCCCCCCCTTTTTGTTTCTTCATGCCTCCCTAGGGGGGCCCGCCCCACAGTTTGAGAACCACTGATATATCCTAAGAATCTCTTTCCCAAGAATAAAGCTCTTGAATATTGCCAAATACTGAATGCTACTGAAAATTTAATTTACTGACTAAAAGCTGTATGTTGTGCTGTATAGAAACATCCCTTAAAGCATGTAAAAGTAATTAAGGTTCATAGAAACCCAAATGAGTAACAAAATGATAAGAAGCCCTGGATGACACCTCCAAGCCATTATGACGACTGCATTGGAGTTCAAGACCAAGATTAGATACAGTCAGGTCCAGTATTCGGACAGTGAGATAATTTTCATAATTTGGGCTCTGTACACCACCACAATGGATTTGAAACAAAGCAATAAGCACGATGCCAGGATGTGATTGGAGTGTAGACTTTCAGCTTTAATTTAAGGGGTTTACCAAAATGATCATATGAGCTGTTTAGGAATGACACTCATTTTTCTTTATATATTTCCAGCGGGTTAAAAGTAGATCGATTTGACTGACAAACTGTTCCATTGCCAGGTGGGAGCAGTTCCCTCATTATTTCATTAACTATTAAGCAAGTAAAAGGTCTGAAATTGATTCCAAGTGTGGAATTTGCATTTAGAAACTGTCAGTGTGAACTCTCAATATGAGGTCAAAGAGCTAGCCATGTAAGTAAAAACAGACAAAACATATACCCTTTAGGGAGACAGCAGATACATGAGGAATGGTCAAATCAACCGTTTGGTACATTTTAAAAAGACATGAACTCACTGGTGAACTCAACAACTACCTCAAGGAAGACATCTGTACTGGATGATTGCTGAATTCTGTCCTTGGTGAAGAAGAACCGCTTTACAATATTTAGCCAAACCAAGAACACTCTGTGGGAGGTATAGTAGAGCTATCATTGCCAAAGTCAACAATCAAGAGGAGATTTCATGAAAGTAAAGGCAGAGGGTTTAACACAAGGTGCAAATCACTGGTAAGCCTCAAGCATAGGTGGGTCAGGTTAGACTTTGCCAGAAAACATTTTAATAACCTGTGCAATTCTGGAATAACTGTCTTTGGATAAAGGAAACTAAGATCGATATATAGCAGAATGTTGAAAAGAGAATAGCATGGAGAAGAGAAGAAATGGCTCATTATTCTATTAATACCACCTCATCTGTGAAACATGTTGGAGGCAGTGTTATGGCATGATCATGCATGGCTGCGAATGGAAGTCACTCACTCGTGTTTATTGATGATGTGACTGTTGGCAGAAGTAGCAGAATGAATTCTGAAGTGTACAGGGCTATACAGGTGCCAGTCATAAAATTAGAATATCATGACAAAGTTGATTTATTTCAGTAATTCCATTCAAAAAGTGAAACTTGTATATTAGATTCATTCATTACACACAGACTGATGTATTTCAAATGTTTATTTCTTTTAATTTTGATGATAATAACTGACAACTAGTGAAAGTCCCAAATTCAGTATCTCAGAAAATTAGAATATCAATTAAGACCAATGCAAAAAAAGGATTTTTAGAAATGTTGGCCAACTGAAAGGTATGAACATGAAAAGTATGAGCATGTACAGCACTCAATATTTAGTTGGGGCTCCTTTGGCCTGGATTACTGCAGCAATACGGCGTGGCATGGAGTCGATCAGCAGAGTGGCACTGCTCAGGTGTTATGAGAGCCCATGTTGCTCTGATAGTGGCCTTCAGCTCTTCTGATTTGTTGGGTCTGGCGTATTGCATTTTCCTCTTCACAATACCCCATAGATTTTCTATGGGGTTAAGGTCAGGCGAGTTTGCTGGCCAATCAAGAACAGGGATAGCATGGTCCTTAAACCAGGTACTGGTAGCTTTGGCACTGTGTGCAGGTGCCAGGTCCTGTTGGAAAATGAAATCTGCATCTCTATAAAGTTCGTCAGCAGCAGGAAGCATGAAGTGCTCTAAAACTTCTTGGTAGACGGCTGCGTTGACCTTGGACTTCAGAAAACACAATGGATCAACACCAGCAGATGACATGGCACCCCAAACCATCACTGACTGTGGAAACTTTACACTGGACCTCAAGCAATGTGGATTCTGTGCCTCTCCTCTCTTCCTCCAGACTCTGGGGTGTTGATTTCCAAAGGAAATACAAAATTTACTTTCATCAGAGAACATAACTTTGGACCACTCAGCAGCAGTCCAGTCGAGACGCTTCTGACGCTGTCTCTTGTTCAAGAGTGGCTTGACACAAGGAATGTGACAGTTGAAACCCATGTCTTGCATATGTCTGTGCGTGGTGGTTCTTGAAGCACTGACTCCAGCTGCAGTCCACTCTTTGTGAATCTCCCCCACAGTTTTGAATGGGTTTTGTTTCACAATCCTCTCCAGGGTGCGGTTATCCCTATTGCTTGTACACTTTTTTCTACCACATCTTGTCCTTCCCTTCGCCTCTCTATTAATGTGCTTGGACACAGAGCTCTGTGAACGGCCAGCCTCTTAAGCAATGACCTTTTGTGTCTTGCCCTCCTTGTGCAAGGTGTCAATGGTCGTCTTTTGGACAACTGTCAAGTCAGCAGTCTTCCCCATGATTGTGTAGCCTACAGAACGAGACTGAGAGACCATTTAAAGGCTTTTGCAGGTGTTTTGAGTTAATTTGCTGATTAGAGTGTGGCACCAGGTGTCTTCAATATTGAACTTTTTCACAATATTCTAATTTTCCGAGATACTGAATTTGGGACTTTCATTAGTTGTCAGTTATAATCATCAAAATTAAAAGAAATAAACATTTGAAATACATCAGTCTGTGTGTAATGAATGAATCTAATATACAAGTTTCACTTTTTGAATGGAATTACTGAAATAAATCAACTTTGTCATGATATTCTAATTTTATGACCGGCACCTGTAAAGTCTGCTCAGATTAAGTCAAATGCTGCAAAACTGATAGGACGATGCTTAGCAGCACAGATATATAATGAGCCAAAACATACTGTGACAGCAAACCAAGTGTTTTTCAAAGCAAAGTAGTAGAATATTTGGTACTTTTCTGTTATCGTGATGTAAATCGGTGGTGCCGCTGCCCCGGTTACTTAATTTTTGGATTTTAAATTATTAGACTGGCCTACCCCAACCACAAAGACTAACCTTAAAGTTAGTGTGGGTGGAGCATATACTTACCTATAGGTCCCTAATGTTAACGTCCCCTTTGGGTGCCTAGTCTTAAAAACTATGAAACGATTTGCGTTATGATAATAGAAAAGTACCAAATATTCTTCAAAGGCCAAGTCAATCAACCGACCTCAACCCAATTGGACATGCGTTTAACTTACTGAAGGCAAAACTGATGTCAGAAAGTCCAACACACAAGCAGTAACTGAAGCCAGCTGCAGTAAAGGCCTGGCAAAGCATCACTAAGGTGGAAACCCAGCACTAGGAGTTGGCCATGGGCTCAGACTTCAGGCAGTCATCTGTAAAAGATTTTCAACCAAATATTTAAAATGACTGTTATATTTATGATTGTTAGTTTGTCCAAATACTTTTGAGCCCCTGAAAATAGGGGGGCCATGTATAAAAATGTCTGTCTTTTCTAAACGGCTTGTTCGATATTTTTGGTAAACTCCTTAAATTAAAGCTGAAAGTCTATACTTCAATCACATCCTGATTGTTATGTTTCAAATCCATTGTGGTGGTGTACAGAGCTAAAATTATGAAAATTGTGTCACTGTTTAAATACTTATGGACCTGATTGTATGTCCTCATCATGAACATTAGCATTTCTAATTTCGCTAATCCGAAAGAGCAGCATTCTTAAGTAAAGCAAGCACTGAAAATCAAAATCAGGCTGTTTGTAGCTTATATGTTTCCTTTTTTTAGCCTCGTTGCTCATGGTGCATCAGAGGAATTAGCCAAACTTAACCAGGACCAAATAGCCTCCCTCTCACATGCTGCACTGATGGCATGATGTCTATTGTGAGCAAACAGGTTTGGAGTTGATTGTAAACACAGTTTAACAAGAAGCCAAAGAAAACAGCAAATTCAGTGGCTCCTCAGGAGACATACAGTGAGCAGCTGAAAGATGCAGCAGACTAAGATGAATCTTAACATAAGGGAGTTTACAAAACTATTTACTCATTTATTTAAAATATTTATACGAAATCACACTGGGGACCTGTTGGCAGCTTTAGCAAGGCCACAATGAAACAAATCAACGTGATGTACATACTGTAAAACAGCTAGATAGCAGGCAAAATCTCTTCTGGTAAGTCTGCATGGTGTAAGCAGCAATTCCCTTGGCTGGTGTAGACAAAATCAGATAAAGTAGATGTAGAAGAACAGAGGGCTTCTATTGCTGCTCAAAGCCATTGTATAGAGCTCAGTTCTGAAAACAAAGTGTGGTTACAAAAAAAAAATCAGCTGGGGTGGCAAGGTTAGCATGTTATCACAAGTGAGCAAACCCACGGGTTTCAGCCAGAGTACAATGTCGTTACATATGGTGTCTCTCTGGTTCAAGAAAGGGCAGGACTACTAGAGTAAGAACAAATGAAGTTGTCTAAAAAGGATATGCTAAGGGAATTTTAATGACTACTGCCATAATCATGAACATCCCAGAGTAAACAAATAATGAAAAACGTCTCCCTATGAAATGCAATACTAAAGAGCTTTAGAGGAGGACTGGGAGGAAAAAACAAATAATACCTCGTAAAGATATTTATTATGCAGTATTCATGATGTCGCTAATCCCTAATGTCACTCTTTAAATGATATTTTTTTTCCTATTAAATCATAGTCTCTGTTTTTCTAAAAGAAAGAGTTTATATCAACAAATTCTATGTATTGTTTAGAGGCACTGATGCATGTGATAGAAAAGAAATGGAAACATAATTATTTACTCACGTGCAAGAGTCAGTCAACCATTAGGTTCAGTAGCTTAGTCAATGAAGAGAGAATAACCAGGTGCTTAAATAATTGGGTAATAAAGAAACAAAGAGCTCTGTCTACTCATTTTGGACATCTCTGATAAAGGGTAATGGATTCTACAGTGTCACAGTCTAAGAAGGGATGGCACGGCGGTGCAGTGGGAGTGTCACAGTGAGGAGACCGGGATTCGCATCCTTGGTCCTCCCTGTGTGGAGTTTGCAAGTCTAATGAGAATACACATCTGGGGGCAACTTGTTAAAAAGTTTGTAGTGAACAGCAGGGAAATCCACAGCTGAAAAGGCTCCGCCCACGGGGCTTCCTTCTAAAACACCCGCCCCAGCTCCTCTAGTCTGTGCACTTTAAACTGCCAGGGTTTCAGGGAGAAAACAAAAGACTTGATACTGGGAGAAAATGAAAAACTAAGCTGAGCAGTACAAGGTAATTGAAGCTTAGTGATTAATTTGTACATTGTGATGAGCATGGAGACAGACACAAACACAAGAAGACCATCTTGGGTCCTCCCTGCATGGATTTGGCATGTTCTCCTTGTATTGTTCTGGTTTCCTCCCACTTGCCAAAACCATGCAGGTTAGGTGAATTGCTAAATTGATTTGAGTGTGTCTGGCATGTGTGTGTTCACGCTGCGATATCCTGGCACCCTGCCCAGGATTTGCTCCTACTTTGTGCCCTATGCTGGCTGGGATCAGCTCAAACCTGTGACCCTGTTCTGGATTAAGTGTGTGGGTAAACAACATGACAATCTAAGAAGACTCCAAATGACACCAGTCTGAAGAGAATTAAAAAGCACAGCTACACATCCTGGAATTGTTCAGTCTATGATAAGACAAAACCACATGAGTAAAAACATAATACCCTCTGTCTGTCTTTTAAATTTTTTGGCTTCATTTGATGTTATTTATCCCTTATATGCCCTCAAGGTCCTCATTTCATATCATGTCTGACCATATCTTGTCTGTTTTTAACCACTGCTGCAAAAACAGTTGAAGTGATTTTCACGAAAAACCTACATGTATAATGGATTTAGAAAGTATTCAGACCCCTTCACTTTCTATACACTTTATTATGTTGTAGATTTTATTTTAATTAAATACATTTGCCATTTTTGTCCATCAGTTTATACTCAATAACCCATAATGAGAATCTGAAAACATGTATTCAGAAACGTTTTGAGTCTTCATGTCAAAGGCTACAGCCTCCATGTCTGCGCTCTTACTTGTTGTGACTCATTGAGTTGTCATTTTTCAGTAATAAATGTCAGATTTTGATTTATAATAAATTTTGCAATCTTTCTGAAACATGTTTTCACATTGTCTTTATGGGATATTGAGCGTACAGTATATTGACTGTCAAAATGGCAAATTTGTCCGTTTCTTAAACACATAAAGAAATGTGTAACTAAACTTATGAAATTTTTACTCATGAAAATGAAACCAGTTGATTGCACTATACCCAGAAATATGTGGAATACATGGCAACATCTGGAGTTTATGGTGGTGAAGCTGAAATTCAAGCTGTTTCCGAGATTCTCCATGCTACCATTGTCATTTACTTCAAACACGACCCCAACATCCCGCCTTGCATTAAGTTTGCAAAGATTTGCGTTAATCTACAACAACCAGTCTTCAGCCACGGTCAGATGGACATGGCTTTTTCTAGGGTTAGATCTTTCGACTCATTATCTGTCGTCTCCAGCAAAACACCTATTCACAACTGCGTCTTTCAAGAAGTATTTCTTTCTTCTTGATTTCTGAATTCCTTTCTCACCGTTTTCCGTTCCTATTCTTACACCGCTGTATGCTACGGCGGGCGTTGGCTAGTTTTTTTATATTTCTGAGCTTGCAGTGCTTGCCTTTTGTGCATACTTTGAATGTTTTACTTTGAATTGTATTTTCTCCATGTAATCTGAGGGTTTTAATTTTTACATCAGGAAGACATGCTGGTTACTTTAATTGTTAACTCTTGGGGAAAGACATGATTCTCAAAAGAGAATAAATATCTGCGGACAATTCATTAAAAAGTTCGAACACTGAAAAGGCTCCGCCCACTGAACGTCTTCCTAAGACACCTGTCCCCGTACCTCCAGTCTGTGCACTTTAAACCACTGGGGTTTCAGACAGAGAGTAAAAGAAACTGAACAGAAGACTTGATGCTGAGAGAAAATAAAGAGCTAAAATTCAGGAACAATGTTGCACAAGGTAACTGAAGCTTATTGATTAATTTGTACATTTTTATGAGAATGGAGACAGACAGACAGACAGACAGAAAGACCCACACACGTAGACCACTGCAGCTACTCGGCTCCATGCATTTAAGAAGTGCTTCTGTCTTCTCTGGTATCCTTCTGTCATTTTGACTATTTTATTACTACAATAAGGCCTAACAACAGCAAACAGAGTTGTTTATGTATATACTACATATTAAAACTCTGCAGCTGCATTATGGAATGGCATGTTTGCATTTCCAATCACTTCCGATTAGACAGTAATGTTAACTTTCTTTAGTTATTTGTTTGGAGATGCAGTCAGAAGGTAGATGCTGTGCAGCCTAATCTGTGCTTTTAATGGTGTCATTAGGCAGATTTGTTGATTTGGGTGTTTTGAGTACTGAACTCTCTGCTGGCTCTTTGTTATCAACTCTCTTAACGGCAGGTCTTTTCACGTCCCTTTGACGGGGTGTGACACATCGTTTACATTGAATGCATATGAGGGACGTTCAAAAGGTCTCTGCACTTTTGTATTTTCGTTGGAAACAATTAAGGCAGGAGGAGTAGTAATTGGGCATTAAAAAGTTGGTACAATTTTGGGAAAACTGCATTGCAAACAAAGGTTACTATGTAGAAAAGTTATGTAATTTGTTTTTGAACTTCTTAATAAAAAGACTTAAAAAAGTGTGGAAACTTTTTGAACATTCCTCGTGTTCTGCAGTTCATATTTTCACGAATATAGCTTCCAATTCTTTCAGCATTACATTGACTCATCATAACCGAACATCAGGGAATACCTGCAGCACCTGTGACAATGTTTCGGTCACATTTTCCACTAGTTCATTGACGTCTTCAAATGCCTATGTATAATTTAATGCTACAGGAAGGATTTTCACTTGTAACAGGTAATGTTTATTTTTAACACGTGAAATGGGCTCTCTGCATAAGCAACACATAGTTGTATGTTTAAGAGGGGTCTTTTTAGGAGACTTTTTGGCTATAGACAGTTTATCGTAATTTTAAGATTGCTCTGTCGGAGCAGGTTAACGATAGCACCATTGCTCTTTGCAGTTCCAAATCACCACTCCTACTTTGAGCACAGCCTTCATGAGGTGCTGAATTGGTTACGAAATGTGACACTCAGTGCATTTAGAGAGCCTTCTTATTGTTCCTACCCAGTTTTGTCTCTAGACATACAGTATATATTACACATCAAGACGATCCTAATCAATGATTGTAGATAGGCTCTATACCAGAGTAGATGTAGGCTGGAGTGGACATCAGAAGATTTTGTGACAATATTCAAACTCCATGTTGACAGTGACACCCAGGAAGTGTAAAAGAGCAACACTTATCACTGCATCACCAACTAATTCATTAATCTACCTATCAACTATTAGATTGGTCTCATCTGCTTAATCCACTTCGGGACTGTGGGAGTCCAAGCCCATCACTGAAGAATAGGATGTAAGGTAGCAAACATCCATGGCTAGGGTGCTGGGTATACTCACATATCCTCAATCACCCACTTACTCAACAAAGATGAATGGATGGATTACCCAAAAGAAATGCAAGCTAGGATGCCAAATAAACATCCATGAAAATCATCTGCTATAGTAATTAGAACATTGAAACTGCTTCATCATGAGCAGCCCAATGAAAACTTTACAGAGCTGGATGCACTGTAGTTGGAGTGAAATATACAAAAATATATTTTTCAAGGCACTACACCACCATTTTGCAGAGTATAGCAAATGAAGTGGATTTCCAAACATTGGAAAACCATAACAGAATGAAGTAAATCAACTTTCACCATATCCATGCAAATCAAATGATGACAAAAGGCTGTGGACGCATAGGTGTGATTGTGAAGAGCTCTGGCAGTTTCATAACAGTGTCAGTGTCTGAAACGCATGTCAGTTGATCCCTTGTTTGTTAATCACTGCTTAATGTTTTTCATTTCAGGGGGTGGCAAGATGCCAATGTTATTGATGAACATGTATGACAGTGAAAAAGTTAAGTGCATGATACCTAAGGAGGAAAAGAACCTGTGGCACCCCTCCTTCCCATGGTGCTCTAAGAATGGGCTTATTTTACTAAATAGTTAATCCACAGCTGCAGATGCTATATAAAGATATATAAATAGGGCTTCCTCAATGACATTGTTAAAAAATATTGAATTATTTTAATTTTTATTTTCTTTGTGAAGCATAAAAAGAAAAATAGGCTGGTTAAGTATTGCTCTGCCAATCTGAAGCTCACTTTTGACTCAAACATAACTTCAAAAGTTCTTTCTTTCTTAAAAAAAAATAAGTTTTTTAAAAAAAGTGTCCATTTTTAAAAGGTGACCATTCTTTTCTTGCGTGCCCATCACCAAACATGGTGAAACACATGCTTGTGAGCTAACGTCTACCCCCACATTCATGTAATTGGATAATGGCGCATAACTGCGGACATCTAATTGACACTAATTGTCAGGTGGCCTGCAAGCCCAGCGATGGCTGTAATGTGGCGTAAATGTGATGATCAGTCTGACTCAGGGCTGCAAGGGGAGTTTTTGCAGCTTTGGAATGATGTCTGTTTCCTTTAGCAGCAATCGAGCGCTACTTTAACAGAGAAAATTGCCAGGCACCATGAATTCCCAGCCTTTCTATTTACATGTAAACAGTACATTAAATGAAATGAAGACAAGTAACCTCCACCCAATTCTTAGAAAAAAAAATAACAGGGCTTCTCAAAGTAATATTAAGACCTCATTATTTAATTTATTTATTTATTTATTTGTGTAAAATTCTGCACTGTGATGTACCCTTAGAGCTGAATCAGACAGAGTACTCTTAGCTGAATTGTTAATAATGATGGAGGCACCCAACCCCAAAGGCTTAATTGTATGTGCTGCAGGCAGCTCAGGCCATTAAATTTATGAAATGATGCACCACTACCCAGGTTTGAGGTGAAAAGTCAGCAGCTAATGATGTTTGTTAGGAAACATCATTCTATAGTTGGCCGAAGCAGTGAAAGAAAATCCTAGCGCTGTTAACTGGTGAGCCACTTATTTAATTGTGCTTGATGCTCACCCTGAGCCACACCTGTCACAGAAAGTGAAGCTCAATAAAGTTTGTAATGCGACTAGATGTTCGCTGGGGCTCTGATTCTGAAAGTGATACTGAAGTGCTTGCAAAGCTGAGGGCAGCCCCCCTCAAGAAATGGAAGTAGCTGAACCACGGCTTGGCAGTCTGGATAAATAATTCTTCAGGCAGCAATGCCACGGTGCTGACAGGGGTTGATGATTCATGCTTTGGGTGGCTCCAGATGGCATATTGATGGGGTATCACTTAACAGGAGAAAGAAGGTCTGTTTCAACTGTTAATCAGAAGTTTTATCTAATCCAGAAAACGTTTAATAGGGGAATATTGGGCAGTTTGACAGTTCCATTTCTTTTTAGCTGTAAGATGTTAAATAATATTTAAAGATGATTGGAATGTAAGGGGCCGGCATGGTGATGCAGTGGTAGTGCTGCTACCTCACAGTTAGGAGACCCGGTTCACTTCCTGGGTCCTCCCTGCATGGAGTTTGCATGTTCTCCCCGTGTCTGCGTGGGTTTCCTCCAGGTACTCTGGTTTCCTCCCACAGTCCAAAGACATGCAGATTAGGTGGACTGGTGATCCTAAATTGTTCCTAGCATGTGCTTGGTGTGTGGGTGTGTGTGTGTGCACCCTGCCCAGGGTTTGTTTCCTGCCTTGTGCCCTGTGTTGGCTGGGATTGGCTCCAGCAGACCCCCGTGACCCTGTAGTTAGGATATAGCAGGTTGGATAATGGATGGATGGATGGACGGAATGTAAGGATGTTAACAATGGTGTTAAACTGTAAGTTCTTTTCTTTTAACAATTTTATTTCAATTTTTGTATGTCTGTGGTATCAGTCTGTCTTGACCAAACTATACAGGAAGTGTTAGTAGAGAAAAGGCAGAGAAGGCAAGCTTTTAAAGACTTTCTGCTGTTTGAGGGCTGTCTAGCAGAAGTATATTTTAAGAAAGTTCAAGTTCATTGCCATTTTCTGGACTTTCCACATACGTAAATAGCTAGACTCTCGAACCATCGAATGCCTTTAATTTGTAAGCATATACAATACAGATGTACTCTGTTAAAATGGCATTGGACAGAGAGGAGCTAGGGATTCTCACTTTGACCCTGACAAGCTTTAGAAAGTCAGCAGGTTCAAGGAGGAAGAAGCAGAAGGCAGCAGGAAAAGCACAATCACCGAGAGGTCCTTGCATATAGACAATGTAACCTGAAGAGACTGAAAACTGGCATGGCTTCATGTTTTAGCTGGATTATAATTTGTTTGTGTCAATGTGCCTAAATCAGCATAGTCTCTGAAGGATGCAGTGGCTGCCCATTTCACACCAGTTGCCCACAGACAATCTAAAGTCAGTGGAAATTAAGGAAATGGGTCTCTTTCCTAATTGAGCTCCTTTTCAGTATGATATGTGTTTAAATGTTTTGCTCTTCTAATAAACATTCAAAGTATTAGTTTGTTGAGATAGCTCTCGTCTTTCTAAATAGATCCCGTGTAGCCTCAGGTTTCTGATGATAGACTTTTAATTAGATCCTGTCATTCATATCATTATTTGCTCATTAGCAAGCCAATAAGTCGTCTGTTGGAATAAATGTAATCTGCACTACAAACCACTACAAATCTTCACTGATATTCTGGAAAAAGCACAACCTGCCATGTTCTCGTAAATAGAGGAATATACTGTTTAAAATCAAATTAAACCAAAGGTTCTAGCACACTCCCAAAGTAACTACGGATTGTCCATTAGCCTCCCATGGTAACCACAGAGGCATTGTGGCCATTCAGAACTGAATCTGCTTTCCTCTGGTCTACATTGACTTTTCAGGTTATCACAGACTCAGCTCTTTATCTGAATCCTGGATCTCGGACTTTATATTGCATTCACTGGTTTCACTCAGCTTTCAAAGTGAGCAGATAAGACTGCAGATTAATAAAGGCTGCACTTACTGCCCCAAATAAGCCAAAGTCATCATATTATATCGTATTAAAAAGATCTCAATGTTTAACATTTTAAGAATGTGACAGATAGGGGGCTCTACTGAGCCCCTAACTTCAAACACAAATCTACAAACACCATCAGGGGTACAAATCAAGTGTATTTTGTTTTACTAAATACCTTCCCCTGTTTCTTCTTTCAATACAGAGTCACAAGCACCTTCCAACATAATAATTCCTCCACTGTCCTCGAGGCAAGACTTGTCCTCTACCTCCTGAATCCAACTAGGCTGTTTTTCTTTGCCAGACCTAAGAGTACTTCTGGTGTCATGTGATTACACCCTGGAAGCACTTCCAGGTCAGGTGGAACCTTCTTAAAATATGTGAGTCCTGTCCCCCCAGCTCCCTCTGGTGGCACCCATGTATACAATACAATACAATACAGTTTATTTTTGTATAGCCCAAAATCACACAGGAAGTGCCACAATGGGCTTTAACAGGCCCTGCCTCTTGACAGCCCCCCAGCCTTGACTCTCTAAGAAGACAAGGAAAAACTCCCAAAAAAACCTTGTAGGGAAAAATGGAAGAAACCTCGGGAAAGGCAGTTTAAAGAGAGACCCCTTTCCAGGTTGGTTGGGCGTGCAGTGGGTGTCAAAAGAAGGGGTTCAATACAATACAATACACAGAACAGAACAAATCCTTAATACAGCATAATAATAAAAATTTTAGAAGTACAGAGCAGAATTTAACAGTAGATGATATCACATAATAAGATTTTGATATTTTTAGAGTGCTGGAGACCTCATCCGTCAAGCTGCCTCCCCATTTGGCCATTCCACGGCTGAAACGTTGCTCGGCCAGCCAATCCGATGAAAGGGCCCCTCTTTCCCATGATTCCTGTGATCCTCCACCAGGGATGACTTTACCATAGGCAGGCAAACAACTTGGCAGGTGGGCCGTGGCACCAATTGCCACATTTGAGTACCGAGTATAAGGCTGTCCATCATGACTACAGTTCCCAAGGTGCCCTGTGGGTATACAAATGTAATGTATTGGGGGACTGCAAAGTGCAAAGAGATAGTCCTTCCTTTCCCTTCTGTTATATGTTTATAGCCAGGAAAGGTATACACAATTGTGCCAGCCAGGAC
Organism: Polypterus bichir lapradei; assembly: GCA_026402145.1. NCBI lineage: Eukaryota > Metazoa > Chordata > Cladistia > Polypteriformes > Polypteridae > Polypterus > Polypterus bichir. The sequence goes on along the minus strand of JANRMT010062803.1, from coordinate 2,444,608 downwards.
GCTTATCCACTCATGTCCTTCTCATATGGCCTCCCGTCCAGGTAAGGAACCTTCCTGGTTGGGATACCAGACTGTCTACCTTGGTACCTACAGCAAATATAAACAATATCAAAAGGCTTTAGGATACAATAAATTGTGAAGAAGATGTGCCATTAGATTTTAGCTATTCAGGACTATAGCTCCTAATGTCTAATGTTACAGTTATGGAATACTGTGCATGTAAAAGTCAAGGATATGGGAATGTGAAAGACTATTACAATTTTCTGGAAGACTTCTTTGTTTTGATATTTTCTTTGTTTCAGTACATGACTAAAGGAGGACTTTTAAATGAATTAATATTTACAAGTAGAGCTAGTCAATCCATTAGCCGACATTGGTGGCCGACTAGGGCAGCGTCATTGTCCCTCAAGGGACACAACCCTAGTTTTAGATGTCTCAATGTACTTTTTTGCGCACCATGGACATTGAGGGGTGCCACTTACATAATTCTAGGGGTGTATACCACAGACATCAAGGGAATCGCAAGTACACATAGAGCTTCATAGGGACTTTGACCAGGATTGTCCACCATGTGTTGAGTCTGGTTGGAATATCAGGATATATTTTAAAAACTTGCAACAACCAACTAGCTGATGCCTTCAGTGACATATTTCATATTTCACAAACAGGATTTGTGGTCCCTGCCTGCATCAAAAGGACAATTATCTCTGTGCCTAAGAAAACAAAATTGAAATGTCTGAATGACTATAGATCAATGACACTCACTCCACTTGTGATAAAATGCTTAGTCAGAATGGTACTGGGCATGGGCAGATCAGCTTTGTTGGTAAAATAAATCTCCAATAAAGGAAATTTTTTTTTCTTGAAAGATTTTTAAGGCCACAGCCACAGTAAACATGTTAATAATCAAACGTATAAAATTGTGTCTGAGTTGAAAAGCGGGTAAGATTGCTTTCATTGGAAATAGGAGCTTTCAAGGGGAGTGAAAAAAGGAAGCAGATTAAAGTGAAAGGAGTTATTATTAATTAGTATTAGTATACCATATTACGATAGTATTAGTATTAAATAATCCATCCTACCCTAAGATAATAGGTAAAACACAATAAATATGGTAATTTAATCCATCCTACCCTAGTCAGCTCTCAACACAATCAAAATTGAACAAAGCAGACATTAAACAAGACTTTGAACTCCAATTGTGGGTATTCTGGCTGAAACAAGACAGCACATTTTGTCTCTTGTTAAAGAGGCTCACCGCCACGCTTGCTTAATCAGACGATTGAGAACAGTTCTAATTTCTCCATCCATTCTCACAAGCTTCTACAGGTGGACAGTGAGGTCCACCCTTACTGGTTACCTTCACATCCTAGTTTGGCTCCTGCTAGGCTCAAGATCATTAAGCCCTAGAGACTGGCGAAGGCGGCACCAAATATTACCAGCACTTTCTGTTCAGGACACACAGAACACACACTGCTTTGGAAAGACAAACATGATAATTCAGCGTTTCCCAACCTTTAAGTATTTGCGACCCAAGTTTTCATAACAGTTTTAATCGCACCCCCCCTAACATTTTTTTGAAATGTAGATGCATATTTTATTACACCTACTTAACTTTTATCGACATTTATCTAACTCTATATTTATTATTCTAGTATCAGAATGTAGTTTAAGTTAATTTGTTTTGGTTTCAACAGATGTTTTTTTCATAATTTTTATTCTTGTTTTCTTTTTTTCCACATCTTCGTGCCCCCCTTTTTGTTACTTCAGGGGAGCGCGCCCCACAGGTTGAGAACCATTGTGATAATTAAATACCTGATCCAACCGCAGAGCTGTTTTTCAAACTTCTCCCTCTGGTACAGGACGATTAGCACTTGTACCATACCAGCAGATTCAGGGACAGATTCTACTCATACGTCATAAGGTGTCTGGACGAAATAGTGTAATATAGCAAACTGTGGGTATAAATACTGGAAAGCCTTCATGAGTGAGGGAAATTTTCAAGGCTGACAGAAGGTAAGCAATACCACCCTGAGTAGAGATGCTGCGCTGTTGTTATCTCAACCTCCCTTCTACTCCATAAGTATACACACAGTATATATGTTGCAAGCTATTTTTAATTTTTTATAATTTTTTAAAATTGTATTTATTTTTTATTGGTATTATATTATTTGTAACTGTTCTAAGAGGCAAGTAAGAACTTCATTGTACTACAGTATCTACACATGTCAACAAATTTGACTTGACTTGGCTTGACATGTGGAAATGTTTGATTTACTGCTGCAGCTTAGTCACAAATCTAATGGTTAATTTTATTTTTTAAGGCACTCAGGTCAATGGCTAGATATAACATCCTACATCTAGTTCACAATTCTCCATATGCCACTTTGCATTTTCTTGCACAAAATGATGTAGTACAGGGAACAAGAACTGGAGTCTCAAGTGATAAACAAGCAAGTTATATTGAATAGGGATGAAGAAAGACTTTAGACAGTAAAAAAAAATGTTTGCCAGCTCATGAAGAAAACAATCTGCTTCCTGGTTTGATTTCTGCTTCAGGAACAAAAATGTGCCCATTTCATTAAAAAATAGCTATTTTTGTGGATTGCTTCCCTAGAATGATGCACTTCATTTCACAGGTGCAATTACTCATCCTTGGATGCAAGATAATAACTGTGAATTACGTTTGAGAAATAAGGACATTGAAAGTTCAGCTTCAGGATATACAGAGCATTATTAGATTTGGAAGTTATCAAGTAACTTTGTAGGGAAAAATCAATGTCTTTCTATCTTCTTACACTATTATATACTATTAATAAAAGGAACCAATCAGTTACATTCATTTAAAATAACATAAATATCATAATAGTAGTCTGTCCTCCAAGGCACTAGAGGGCAATGCAGGGTCACCTTATGCATTGTTTTTGTTAAAACAGTTGTGGTGGGCACATTTAATTTAAGAAAATTAATTAGCTCAACAACAGGGTTTGTGAGTTAACAGTAAATTTAATGGAAGCAGAAATATCCTTGAATTATGTTAATTAAGAAGACCTTGAAATTAAGAACTAGATGGTTATTTGATGTAACTAAAATATTTAACTGCACTGAGGTTTTTAGCGAATAGACTCTATAAGGTGCTGAATGTTACCTGAATGCCATGATATAGGGGCATTTTACTTTAATTTCCACTATTTTTTAATTTTTTAATCTTTTCATTTCCTTTTTGTTTATTTATCTGGGCTTTGGTGTAGTAGAGAGTAAAACTGGTAATATCTGGCATATAAGGTGGTCACCATTTTTGTAAAAATGTCTTTTTTGAATAAGATTCAACCATAATTTTATTTTAAACATAATCATTTTTAAGGAAACACAAGATATGCCAGTTGCTGCTCAAGCATATTTATGACCCAACTAGATCAGATAAGAATTTTTCTTAAGTGCTACTGTCGGGTGTACAATTTGTAGTAGGGGTATTGAACGCTCTGCATTGATGTGGCTGTAACCGATTACACAAGAATGCTTGGGTATAATCTGAACCACCACGCTGAGCCTGAAGATGCTGCTTTGATACTCTATTTGAGAACATCAAAAGTGGGGATTTAGTTGTACATGCAGAATGTTTTTGAAAGAAGACACGTTTGAGAACCTTGAGCACCCTTTCCTCTTCCAAGAAGACAGCCTTAAGCAGGGGTGTCGAACTCCAGTCCTGGAGGGCCGCAGTGGCTGCAGGTTTTCATTCTAACCATCTTCTTAATTAGTGACCAGTTTTTGATGCTAATTAACTTCTTTAGCCTTAGCTTTAATTAGCTTGACTCGGACCCCTTAGTTGTTTTTCCTTAATTAGTAATGAGACATAAACAAGCAGGACATGACCAGCTCACCTGTACCCATCAAACTAAATCTGAAAATAAAAATGAAGGTCTTAGTAAGGTTCATCCCTCAGGTTACCAAAACATTTTAGGAGTTCTTAGAAAAAAACAGAATTTCAACAGTTTTGGAAATGTCTGCTGTGGCAGAATGAGAGCAGCAACAAGCCATGGAATTGAATAATGGGTTTAATTAACAGCAAGAATCAGCTTCTCATTAAGGAACTGGTGGGAGTTTGAAGCCCCAATTTAGATGGTCATCTGTTGGCTCGTTTCATGTCTCATTTCTGTTTAGCTGTCATTTAATTAGGAAAATAATCAATTTAGAAGACTTAATCCTTAAAAACAGGGCTATTAAAATAGAGGGAAAATAAGTTAATTAGCAGTGAAAACTGGACACTGATTAGGAAAAAGGATAGAAAGAAAACCTGCACCCACTGCGGCCCTCCAGGCCTGGAGTTTGACACCCGTGGCCTAAAGGAATACTGGTGGCCAAGATGAAAGAACAATCTGACCTGGAATGGAATGATGTCAGATCTGCGCCTAAAAGGACTGGAATGAGCCAGGGGAGTCCCTGGACAATCCAGCATCCTAGTGGTCTGTGAGCTACATCAAGGAAGAGGGACTAGCATAAATGTAGGCCTACAGAGGTCCAATGTCTTTGTTGCTCTGTACATGGAGACAGCCATTCTGTGCCTTGACCAGAAATCAATCAACATACTAAGACTGAGAAGCCACCTGGTAGTCTATGCATATTGATGCTTAGATAATAATAATAATAATAATAGTAATAATAATAATAATAATAAATTTTATTTATAAGGAACTTTACATTTGTAGTAAACCTCAAAGTGCTATATAAAAAAAATAAAAAAAGACACAACAAGATAAAAACAAAGATAAAATAATAATTAGAGGAAATTTTGTTAAAATGCTTTCCTAAATAGAAAAGTCTTTAACTGTTTTTTAAAACAGCCCACAATCTGCCGTGTTCTCAAGTTCTCTGGTAGGCAATTCCAGAGCCGTGGAGCAGCAACTGCAAAGGCTCGGCTACCCATTGTATGAAGTTTGGTCATAGGGGGATGAAGGCGGTAGGTGTTTGCAAAAGGAAGGTTTCTTGTAGTGGATTGTAATATAACAAGTTCCTTAAGGTATTCTGGAGCATTTCCATGGATACACTGGTGAGTCAGCAAACAACGTTTGTATTCATTACGGAGGTGGATAGGGAGCCAATGAAGTGACCGAAGGATTGACGAAATTTGTTCATATTTCCGCACCCTCATTATGATCCTTGCAGCACTATTTTGGATTTGTTGGAGCTTTTGAAGGCTCTTGCTGGGGATCCCGATGAGGAGTGCATTACAATAGTCCAGGGGTTTGGCTATGTTTCGAAGATGAAGGAATGGTGGAATGGTGGTGGACATATGTATCAAATGACAAATGGGATTCTAATTTGACACCCAAATTAGTAATGGTATGGCCAGAAAAGGAAATATAATTTACGGAGGAACGAAGTTGATGGGGGTACCAATTAAAAGAGCTTCACTTTTGGTGTTGTTCAGCTAAATTCTTAGATATCCAATATGAAGTGCTGATTAACCAGATTATATTATTTTGTCACACTCATTTTACTCTGTTGATATTTTAGACACAATTAGAAATTTTAAGTTAATTTGTGTATGAATGAAATTGTTTGGGTTACACATGAAAGAGAAAGGAAGAAATATTGAACTACAATAGCATTTAGGCCTGACAGTGTCAATACAAGGGACATAGATGGGATTTGGGGATTCTGTTTAGTCTACGTAATAAAGAGTCTGGAAAGGGAGAGCAGGGTCACCTTAGGACCCTGACACGACAGAACAACAGGACATTAATGACATTAAGCAACAATGATGTCCTCAGGAGAGGTGTGATTGGCTGCAATTGTACTGTAACTCCATTGACTGGCACAATGTTATTCATCTCCAGTGAGTACTTTGGCCAGAGGCTCCCATGAGATGCCATCTTTTGAGTGACAGGCACTCCACAAGTACTGAAACTTACAGTAATTAGGACACTTACTAAACATGGCTGCACCATGATTTCAAGACTGGTGAAAGGCAACAGGAAAAAGTACAAATGCAATTTTATGTATAAAAATACAATCACAGGATGATCAAAAAAACATTGAAAAAATGCTAATGTCAAGAAATTCTGAAGCAGATAAGGTCTGAAAAGGGAGACCACATAAAAGACTGGGATATAGCAGTGTGGAAAACACTCAAGATCAACTAAAAGTGCAAATTGTAAATTTAAATACTAAGCCTAATTGACAATGTGGATTTCAGTGTCTTGATCTTGCTGGCCGTGGAAAACAATTGTCTAACAACAAGAAGCAAAGAACGTAGAAGCCCAGTTAGCTCCCATGACGGTACACCTCATTAAAAGCATGACCCCTTGCTACCTAAGCCATTTATTAAAGAAATGGTGATGAGGGGAACGCAACACAACCAAAGCCTATAATAGGAGGCCCAGCACTGTAAAGATGTTATTACTACACTGAGATTTCATATTTTCAAAATATGACAACTCATAACGGCCTAAATCAAAATCTTACACATCCCAGGGCCATGATTGAGAGGCATTCTGACAACTCCATTCTGAAACAACTCCGCTTTAAAGGGTGAGTTTCAGTGCTGCCCTAGTTACTCGATCAGCCTCATATTGTTGGAGAATGAGGTGGCCTGATTTATGAAATTTTACATTTGGAAAAATGATTATGGCATCATTTTAGTTCTGAACTTGAAGAACCTCAAATAAAAAAGATGGCACACATTTTTCTGGAAAAACATTTTGTGACTGGCAAAAAAAATCTTTTCAGTCTTGGGTAATGTCTTGATATTATGAAGAAAAAAAAGAGCTGCAGCTGCAGAATATTGATAAGGGGCGTCAATGGGTGGGGTAACAATTCCTTTTCCAGTATTAAAGGAAACCACAGAATAAAGCTGATGGATCATTTACTAAACTATTGCATGGAATTAAACAAATTACCAAGATGTTTCTGTCACAAAGTCAATAGAGCATCCTGGTGTTTTAAGGCAGCACAAAGTTACCCTGTCAGATTGAATTCCATTCTGTTTCACTCAGTCATGATGAAGGGCTGCTGATCATGCACAAGTTCTTCTGCCGGGGACTGATGATTAGATGCTGTGTGAGTGTTAGCTTTTACGATTAATTGAAGAAGAAAGTGCAGGCCTTATTTCAAAGATGGGTTTATTAACAGGATGCATGCAACCGGGGAGAAAAAAAAGGAAAGGTACAAGGAAAGGTGATTTAACACAAAGATCACAAACATTACTAAAGCCAATACCACATTACACAACTGCTGGTCTTTTGGTATGTCAGACTTACTGACTGCGGCTGCTGACATCGTCGCTCGACCATGTCAACTTACATGGCTGAAAAAGGCTGAGCCTGTCACATTTAGTGACTGCGTGTAGACTTTCAAGTAAAGTCGTGCTCACCCATTTTTATGACTGCCAGCCAATAATGTGCTTCCTGTAGAAAGGGTTAACAACTATGGAGAGTTCAGTTTCCATTCCGTCATGATACATCAAACAGATGGGCTTCTGTTGTGTCTATGATGCCCAGACCACCTATGTTCGGTATTCCTCACTGCTGCATTATAGAAATGGTACATCCAGATGAGCATTCTTTGGTTTTCAGCTCTCATGCACATGACCCACATGACTAGAGACAAAACCAAACCTGGGTCAAGTCATTGGCTAGTTGGATTGAGTCACTAAGCATACCACATTACACCACGCGGTGAGTCATGGGAAAATGCAGCTGGCTGCCTCCGACTTGCTAAGATTATGTAAATGAAGGCTATGACTGAGAATCACTGGAAAAGTCACACAATGTCACATGACCTTAACAAGGGTTAAAATAAATTGAAGTGAAGATAGATATCAGCTACAAACTAAAAGAACAAAAAGGTTGTATAAAATACAAAACAGTTCCACGAAATGTAAACAACATCCATGACTGAGCAAAGGTGAGTGGAAACTCTCAGCTTACATATTGAGTCTCATTAACGATGGATATCCAATGCCTTAATGAGGTACGTGTCTGCCTGTCAGACGTCTACGAAAAAGTGAAGACTAAACCAAAAGCTCTGAAAACATGGGATTCCTGACTTCATGGAGAAGGGCTATAGTGTATGACTACAAGTAAAAAGAGCTGCATGGATATTTTGTCCTACCACACACTGTAAGGTCAGAGGAGAATGGGCCGACTGATTCAAGCTGATAGAAGAGCAACTTTGACTGAAATAACCACTCGTTACAACTGAGGTATGCAGCAAAGCATTTGTGAAGCCACAACATGCACAACCTTGAAGCGGATGGGCTACAACAGCAGAAGACCCCACCGGGTACCACTAATCTCCACTATAAATAGGAAAAAGAGGCTACAATTTGCACGAGCTCACCAAAATTGGGACAGTTGAAGACTGGAAAAATGTTGCTTGGTCTGATGTGTCTCGATTTCTGTTGAGACATTCAAATGGTAGAGTCAGAATTTGGCGTAAACAGAATGAGAACATGGATCCATCATGTCTTGTTACCGCTGTGCAGGCTGGTGGTGGTGGTGTAATGGTGTGGGGGATGTTTTCTTGGCACACTTTAGGCCCCTTAGTGCCAATTGGGCATCGTTTAAATGCCACGGGCTACCTGAGCATTGTTTCTGACCATGTCCATCCCTTCATGACCACCATGTACCCATCCTCTGATGGCTACTTCCAGCAGGATAATGCACCATGTCACAAAGCTCGAATCATTTCAAATTGGTTTCTTGAACATGACAATGAGTTCACTGTACTAAAATGGCCCCCACAGTCACCAGATCTCAACCCAACAGAGCATCTTTGGGATGTGGTGGAACGGGAGCTTCGTGCCCTGGATGTGCATCCCACAAATCTCCATCAACTGCAAGATGCTATCCTATCAATATGGGCCAACATTTCTAAAGAATGCTTTCAGCACCTTGTTGAATCAATGCCACGTAGAATTAAGGCAGTTCTGAAGGCGAAAGGGGGTCAAACACCGTATTAGTATGGTGTTCCTAATAATCCTTTAGGTGAGTGTATATATGAAATGCTAATGTTTGTCTGTTGTCACATTAAAACTCACAAAATACTGAACCTTGAATCATGATTTTTGTGTTAAATGAGAGCTTATGCCATGATATGTGTAACTTGCCCCATAAACTGGATGTGCGATGTACCTCTCAACCATTAAACTGGGCTTTGGTTTCTTCTCTATGCCATGAACAATGGATGGGAGGAAAGGATCAGTGGTGCAGGCACGTGTCATTGCTGATAGGAAAAAAACTTTGGTGACATCTGCTGACAGAAGCCAATTACGTGATAGAAAGAAGAAGAATGACAGCCTCACCTTCTGCTGCGTTCAACTGCAGGTATTTGGGAACTACTGGAACTGGAACTGCTGAGCATGAGAAAAACTGAAGAAACCAATTACTGTAAGTGATAGGTAGAAGAAGAATGACAGCTCCAGTCTCCATAAAGTTATTGGGGTTCACATCTTTCTTATGGTAAAATTCATAAGCAAAATGATTGAGGATGTGGCATGCCTGATAATGTGAAGCAAATTGCAGAGGATGATTACATGATAGGAAGAAGAAGAAGAATGACAGTGCCATTATCCACTGACCACCAAGTGTGTGGCAACCTGCTGAGTGTTTTAGAACTTAAGTGTGATGAGATGTTAGCACAGTTGTGGTGATTTAGACCCTAAAGCAGGCCAAAACCTATGATGACCAGCCCAGGAAAAGCTCACTCCAACTGTTATGTACAGGCTTTGGCCTAAGAAGACCTCAAATGGAGAAACTGGCTTTTAATGTTCAAAATGCTTTTAATGTCTCAAAATATCCTATGATGCCTCTCAAGGAAGACAAACTATGAAAAACTCAGACTTGAACTGGCAGGCTGAAACAAAGAATATTTATAAATAAGATTTTTTTATTCAAAAAGTGGAAAAATATAACAGAAAGGCTCAAAGGTGCAGCAAGGAGTTGCCTGAAGGGCAATCCAAAGTAGCCAAGTCTTAATACACAATCTGAAATCAAAAATCCAAAAATTGAGCAAAAAATGTTTAGAGAAACCAATAAATTCACGCAAAAATGAATATGGACAACTGACTCCTTCACACTTCAGTGTACCACTCCTGAGATCTTCTTCTCGGGCTCCATAAATATCCAGAGGAAGGACTCAGCAGTGGTGACATAAGGATGGTCTGGCTGTTGGGTTACCACTCACAGGACACAAGGAATGGATGCACATTTAATTCATTTCAATTCAATTCTTTATTTTTCATGTGTACAAGTGCAAGTACAAGTGCCATGTACAATGAAATGCTTGCTTGCATGTGCCCCCGCGACAGTAAACAAAGACATAAAAAACATACACAATAAATAAATGAATATGAATGAGTAAATAAATAAAACCAGAATCCTAGGAATAAATAGAGACAATGGCAGAAGTATATGTGCAGGTAGCAGCGGAGGTGACACAAGGTTACTGATTGTTCATGAGTTTGATTGCAGTTGGGTAGAAACTGTTCCTGAACCTGGAGGTCGCTTCCCAGATGGAAGGAGGGTGAAAAGTGACAGTGCAGGGTGGCTGGGGTCCCACCTGATAAGGTTCACTTTCCTGAGACAGTGTGTAGTGTGGATGTCATGGATCGCAGGGAGCTGTGTGCCTGTGATCTGCTGTGCTGTATTCACCACACGCTGCAGAGCTCTGCAGTCCTGAACTAAGCAGTTGCTGTACCAGGATGGATTCCACAGTACACCAGTAGAATCTGCACAGGGCTGTGGGGGACATCCGGCCTTTACTCAGTCTCCTAAGGAAGTAGAGGGATTGTTGGGCTTTCTGCTGCAGTGTGACTTGACCATTTAAGGTCATCAGTGAGGGTGACTCTGAGGAACCTAAAGCTGCTGACCTGCTCTACAGCCTCACCTCCAATGTAGATGGGGCTGTGCTCTGTTGCCTGTTTTGCGGAAATCCACAATCATCTCCTTAGTTTTGCTAACGTTGAGGGTGAGGTTGTTGTCTTGAGACCATTCTGCCAGAAGTCTGACCTCCTCCCTGTTGGCCGTCTCATCATCCTTGCTGATCATTTAAAGGGAATCAGAGAACAAATAAGAAATACTAAACAAATCTAATAGAAATAATATCAAAATATGAAAAAAAAAACAAATTTAGAAAAGGCAAGAACAACAACACAACACAAAAATACATAAAGCAGAGACTTAAATGTGGTCTTAATATATACCATTGTTAGTGCTGCTGTGTCTGAAATTCGCATAATGCAGCGTTTCTCAACCTTTACTTATTTGCGACCCGAGTTTTCATAACAGTTTTAATCGCGCCCCACTAATGTTTTTTGAATGGCAGCTAATACCAATTTGTTCTTTTTTAATTAATGATATATCATAGATGCATATTTTATTATACCTACTTAACTTTTATCAACATTTATCTAACTTTATATTTATTTTTCTAGTATCAGAATGTAGTTTAAGTTAATTTGTTTTGGTTTCAATAAATGAATTTTTCATATTTTCGATTCTTGTTTTCTTTTTTTCACATCTTCGCGCCCCCCTTTTTGTTACTTTGCGCTCCCCTGGGGGGGACTGACTTTGTGGAGTTTCTTTTTCTTCTTCCTCTTCCTTTTCTTTTTTCCACATTCCAAAGATGTGGGTTAGGCCCACTGTGAACCAGGGTGTGTGTGTGTGTGTGTGTGTGTGCTCTGTGATGGACTGATGCCCTATGCAGCATTTAATTTGGGGCTGGGATAAGTGAGTAAGGAAAAAATTATAGGCTTTTTGTTTATTTCTCATAGCTGGTATCTAAGCAAAATGCAAGTCATGACCTTTGCTAAAAACCGGACGCACCCTAAGATAGTACAATGTCAATTTAGTTCTTTTGCAATTACTAGGAGGCTTAACCCCCTGATTGCTTTGCTCGCCAACCACCTGGCCTGTGCTACGCACCAGCCACTTCGAGTCTCTGCCGCTCGTGTATGTGGATTTCACTTTCACCAAACAACAAATCTTTTAATTCTCGCGGATATGCCACTTCATTGAGAAGAAACACTACTTTTCCCTGATGACAACATGAGTTAGATGATCTACAAGTCTCCAACTTAAACTTTAAACCCAAACAATATCTACATACTTCTGTCATATCAACTATGTCCATATATTCTGTTTGTGCTAATGCAATCTTTACTATCGTTTTTTTAAGACCTTTGAATTTTAGTACTTTCATAATCTCTAACCTGCTCTGCATGTGTATCACGCGACCATTTTTGAACTTCTTTACAATGTTCTACTTTGTCTTTTCCTCTTTGTCTTTTATTTCCGACCCCGCTTGGAGCTGAGAGTGCAGGAACTGTGTCTGACAATAGCATTCAAACGAATGAGAAGTGATTGGATCATGGGCGTGGTTGTAAATGTCTGAGAGGAGGGCGGGACTTGTCAAAATCTCTTGTCACAAAGTCTCATTCCGCGGGACCTGAATTGATCTCTCATGGGAGTTGAAATTATCTCCAAGAAAGTCTTGTACCAGGATTTCCTTTTATAATAGAGAGAAATTAATGTTAGAGGCTTCAGTGCTGAAATTCTATATATTTATAAATAAATGTTTTCAACACATTACTATGTTTTCATTTAAAAACCACAGACATTAGCCTCCATTTTCACCTTTGTCCACAATATCCCGACGTTTTAAACCCCAGAAGACGGAGACTTCGGAAAACGGTCTCCAGAGCCGTATACAGTACTTCTGAAAACGCAGCCTCGGCATTGTGGTGTGGACTGGTGGAATGTGGACTCTGATTTGTTTGCCCCTGCCTGACTGGATTCTGCTCATTACAATATCTCATTCCCTGATTGGTTACCCTTCTTGGAAGAAAAACTTATTTCAACATAGCTAATGTAGCCTTAAGAGTCATGCTATGCAGTAGCTGGATAGTGCTGATGCATTAAATGAATAGCACTTGCAAGTAAGAATTTCATCATACTCTGTACATGTGACAACAATGACCCTATAAAGCTATTGACGAATAACCATTCGATCATTTATATCAAACAGTGAATCAATTAATTGGTGCAGGAAGTTCAATCAGTCATTATTTTTAATGTTATTTTAATATAGAACAACATTGTAACACAAGCTAAACAAGTCAATTTACTGAACAAAAAGCATTCATCCATTTGCTGTCATTTTGAACCTCCTTTTCCATTTCAGGACTGTGGGCTGCTGAAGCAAATTACATGCAAGGTGTGGATCAAAGCAGAACAGACTCACTCTCTCAAAGAGGTATATGTTAAGAGTGAGGGAGGGAAAACTGGAGGACCAGGAGAAGAGACGACATCTGTGCTAAGCTTTCAACTCAGGATTGTGAGCCGTGAGACAGCAGTAGTAATACCCATTGGGCCAGTTAAGATACATAATGCTTGAATTATTAAACAAGCTTTGGCACTTCTTATTACATGGAAATTGGTACTTGGAGGCGACAAGCACAGTACAGTATATCTTTCAAAAATGGCAATCTCTTCAACTATTTTATGAGAAGCCTACCTAAAGTGGTCTTTGGTACTGTATGCTTCATGCTGCTCTGTGTGAGCTCTAATATTAGTCAATAACACCTGCGCTCTGGCATAACTTTTCTTTTAATTAAGTTTGCTTATACCTGATTACGGACACAATACATGAATGAAAGAATGAATGAATGAACTTTTATCTTGGGCTGTATTTTCAATACAAGAATTGTTATTATGTGTTTTATAATATATTTCTTGTCAATGTCAATGATACCTTTAACAGTATGATCAGCAGATGGATTGCAGCCTATTAGAACTGGGAAGCAACATTACAAGGCTGACCTAACCCCCCCCCCCCCCCTTGCCCACACACACACACCCTCCCCACCCAAGCCTGTCTCCCAGTGGGCTCTGCCATATCTCCAATCTATCACTCTGTCGGCAACAATGCCTTCTTCTCCTGGAGAGAAAAAAATGATGAGAAAAAGATTTCCCAGTGCAGCAATAAATAAGCCCATGAGGAGAATTTGAATATTCACTGAACAGGGCTTATCATCCCATCAGCAACTAACAACAGGAGCGAGCGTCTTGCGTTTTATTTTGCGTTGACTCATCCCAGTAGCCAACTGCAAATAAATGCATGCTGACAATCTGTGCAGCTGGAGTTTTGTTTTATTGCCGCGTTGTTACAGCTCATCTGTTTTTGGCGTGGGGTGCTCAGCCAGATTTCTTAACAAGGCATAGAGTTGTGTTTGCTGATGTATTTTATTTCTATTTTCTTTTGCACTAGCTTTCTATCTATATGTGCATCTATATCTAGGAAAAATAAAAAAGAATGCTTAATTGGCAGTGTGTTTGTTGGGTCAAGCTAAGATGGCTTTTTTAAAAGCAAGGAGAAATATGGATAGAAATGGACTGATGTATTGCTCATGTTTTAAGGTGCTCATTCATAGCTGATTGAAAGCTGGATTTGCATGGTTTTAAAATGATCAAATAAAAATATACGGGGAAATATGGGGTAAAAATGATGTTTTAATGTCATACCAAAAATGAATTTTGAGAAATTTTACCTGTTTTATGTGTGATAGACTGGTGTTTATCAAACTGAAAATAACTGTAAGTAAAGGTCTGTTTAATAGCTAATCCATCTATATATAGTGCCTTTCACATTTATTTGTTTCATAACACATCTATCTATCTATTTATCGATCTATCTATCTATCTCTAATATCCATCCATCCATTATCCAACCCGCTATATCCTAACTACAGGGTCACGGGGGTCTGCTGGAGCCAATCCCAGACAACACAGGGCACAAGGCAGGAAACAAACCCCGGGCAGGTTGCCAGCCCACCGCAGTCTATCTATCTATCTATCTATCTATCTATCTATCTATCTATCTCATGTAGTTCATTTTCAGCCTGTTCTTCACTTTCACCTAATTTGAACCCAGTCCAGCAATGTCACTTTTTTTTCCTGGCATAATGCCAGCATTACTGTAAAAACACTTCTGCTCACTCTTATCATTCCATATATTTTTAAATTTGTGTTCTTATCTTTTTTCATATCAAATTTAGAATTATTATTTTTTAAACTTCTGCATATACAAGTTCCACATCAAATGGAAAATAATCCTTTTTCTTTGCATAATTTTATTGGGATTATCAGCAAAGAAAAGGACTAAAAGAAAAATAATTCTTATTGATAGTTGGAACTGTTTATGTTGTCCATAAGAACAAACAAAATCACTTATTATAATACCTGAGATGGAAATTCACTGCTTCCTACAGGTTATTACTGCTAACCTCCTCAATCATGGGGTGTACTGCCTTTTTCACAAAGGTCTTCTAAACGCTGCCTTGTTTTATCTTTAACAAGTATTGCAAAATATATTCTATTACATGTTATTTAGATTCATCTAATTTTAGAACTTGGACTTTGCCTTGATATTTGAAATTATAGGAATGAAAGAGGGTGTACTTTCTTTTTATCCCAATGTACTTTTTTTGTAACTGTTGCCTACTCTCTTGAAGGGGATTATCAAGCAATAAATTATTTTATGTTTTATTTTTGTAATGAATTAATGTAGACCAGTTTGCAGAGATTTGTTTTTACTTTTAACATTAAAGTTTATATATATATATATATATATATATATGCCCTAGATGTAACATACTGTCAAATATTAGCTTTTGAACTAAATGGGAAATTATATTTTTTTTGTTGAGTTGGTGACTAAATGAGTCAGTCAACACTGCATTTTATATAAAGATATATAAAGCGTTTCAGAGGGCAACCATGAGTGAGCACCCAAACCGAAAAGAACTCACTGACAACAGGAAAAGTCCAAAACAGGATTTATTAAAGTTGGTCAGAGTAAACTGAAAAAGCTTAAGCAGAATAAAAGAAACTCACTGGGACTTCATCAAGCCTCACCCTGCTCCTTCATGATCACACATAACCTCATGATTCTTTCATATTGCTGGACCACATCTGCATCCACACCAGATGAGCTCTTGGTGCTGCCCCTCCTCTCTCAACTCCAAGCTAATGTGGCTGTGGGACCAGAGGCCAGCCAACTGATGTATGATTCTGGCTCATCCCTGACCCTTTGGGTATTACACAGTTGAATTTGTAAAGATTCCAAGTAGGCATACTTGTGGCCAGAGCATAGTTACAGTCTCTGAATGATCATGAGTGGCCAAAAGGACTAACTGCTGGTCTTCTGACTTACGATGACAGTCTCTGGGACTGCCAGGAGTGTGGCTTCCCAGACAGCAATGTGGCATCCGGTCTAGGCAGTGATCCAGACCCCCTCATGAAAGGAAGAAAAA
>JANRMT010062803.1:2415092-2428199 GCA_026402145.1 Polypterus bichir lapradei | reverse complement strand
TATATATTTAGTTGTGATTAACCCCGACACAGACAAACATGCAGACTCACAAGTCCCAAAAGCACAAGCATTTTATTTGCTTTGCCTTTTTTCACAGCACACAGTGCCCAAATCAACCACAGCACTATTGCTCTGTCCTGTTCTCTCTTCTTTCCTTTTCTTTTGCCGCCTACACTCCTCTTCTCACAAGCTCTATCCTCCACCTCCTAACTCCGGAGTGAGTCGGCCTCTTTTATACTGCAGGTGCTCTCAGACTGGCTTCCAGCAGCACTCCCGTTGTGGCGGAAGTGCTGCATGGGCATTGGGAGGTACTCCAGGTATCCCCAGATCTAATTCTGGCAGCACTTCCAAGTGTGGCAGAAGTGCTGTCATCCAGGGCTCCGCAAGTGTCCAGGCGCCACCCTGGTAGTGTCCATGGGTACCGACAGGGCTGAGCTTCCAAACTCATGGTCCCGACATACTCTAGAGGGGTTGTCCCCACATGTTCCGGGGGATATATTGTCTCCAATATGTCGTTCCCCCCAGTAACCTCCTTTAACTTGTACTCTTCATCATATGATGTATAAGCTATCCATCTATTAGCCGGCAACATTTCAGTTTAGGTACTGCAAAAATACATCTATTACTCATTTACTCATACATATATAACAAGAACTTAACATACACTTCTTTGGTCTTCATAACACTTACAAAGCCTCTATAACGTGTTTAAACATCTCAAAGGTTCACTTTGGAGTGGTCCGACATGGCTTAGATTAAGACACGTTTCTCTTGATTTTACATATTTAATATAAGACCTGTGAATCCCTCATATTAACGAGTTATTTTACCATCATGTTAACATGCCACACTGCACGAAGAATAATGACGTATCTACTGATGCTTTTTAAGTATTATGAAGACCAAAAGAAGCCGTTGTTAAAGTCTTGTAACATAAAAGTAATAGATGCATTTTTGCAGTACCTAAACTAAAGTGTTACCTTTGAGCCTTCTTAATGGTTTCTGCACACTGTGTGGGTGACATAGTCACTGGCCTCTGGTTCTAGTGACGTCACTGTCCACATACAGGTTCTGTTTTCTCCTGGTCTCCATATGGGTTTTCCACTAGGTACCCTAGATGTAATTATCCCATATTACAAGCAGACCTTCTTAGAACTTATGACTTCATTTTAGCCCTGTGTGTGTTTGCAATGGCATGTGTGTGGGCTGCCGTGCACCCCAGTCTGGTCCTGTGCTTGTGATGCTGAGAAGTGGCTTTACACTGTGCAAAAAATGGAAGAATGGATGGACTAGTTATAAAGAATTTCTGTAAGATGTGTCGTCTCCACAATGTTCTGTATGAATACATCAGAGGGTCAGCTCAGGTTGGACGGTTGGGAGACAAAGTCAGAAAGGCGAGATTGCATTGGTTTGGACATGTGCAGAGGAGAGATGCTGGGTATATTGAGAAAAGGATGCTAAGGATGGAGCTGCCAGGTAAGAGGAAAAGAGGAAGGCCTAAGAGAAGGTTTATGGATGTGGTGAGAAGGGATATGCAGGTGATGCATATAACAGAACAAGATGCAGAGGACAGGAAGATATGGAAAAAATGGTCCATTGTGGCAACCCCTAACGGGTGTAGCCGAAAAAAGAATAATATAAGATAATATACATCCAACACAGGGTGCAAGGCAGGAAACAAACCCCAGGTAGGGTGCCAGCCCATTGTAGGGTGCGCACACACACACACCAAGCACAATTTAGAATCGCCAATGCACCTAACCTGCATGTCTTTGGACTGTGGGAGGAAACCCACACTGACACGGGGAGAACATGCAAACTCCACGCAGGGAGGACCCAGGAAGCGAACCCGGATCTCCTAACTGCGAGGCAGCAGCACTACCAACTGCACCACCATGCCGCCCTCTGTATGAATATGACTTTTATATTGTCGTTTGTCTAAGGTGAATTTGTGAAACGTTGTTTCTAAATGATCAGTTGAATTAATAAAACCTGGCCATAAATATAGAAAGATGCATCTTACCAGGTTTCCAGTTGTTAATGTGTGCCACATTTCTGTTTAAAACTGATTTTTTTGTGTAATTAGCAGTGAATTTAAGCTTTGCAGGTTTCTATACAAAGTCTAGATATTCTTAAGGAGCGTGCAGTGCAAAGTACAATAAATATGAATGCCTTTTGTCCTCAGAGACTGTATTTACTACTTAATCTGTTTTTACTTTTATATTTTTATAAAGGCCCTTTCAAATGCATTCAGTTTATAACAGGAGGAATACTTGTGAATGCTCAAGGCCGAGCTTCTATCAGAACAGAAAACTTGCTCATTTCAATGATTAGACTTGTATGTAATTAAGCAACACTCTAAAGTACCATTTACACACCATAAAAGAAGTCATAAGCAAATCAAAGAAAGACAATACAAAAAATATAAAATCAGCTTAAGTTCATTTTAAAGAGATTAAAACCTCATGGACTTTGGTACGAGATTCATTGGACTTGAACCCTGATAACCTGGACAAACGAGTCTAATGTCACTGCCCAACTATCCGGGGTGTCTGTGACGCTGAAGAGAGGAATGTGGCTTTGTGTCAGTGCCTGGAAAGAGCTTTCTCTGTGCACTGCACTTCCTCGGAAATCACAACAAGCCCTTTGTTTAATTAATTCTTTTTCATTTCACAAACACAACAAGTTAACATGCAATTTTAGTCAAAACTGCAGATAGATTGCATTATTCTCCACATTTCATGGCCACGATCTACAAGCAAACAATTTCGAGAGACATGCGACAGCCGCCATGTGTCAGCGGTTATGACATTTTAGCGAGGTAAAGAGCAATTTTCTTCTTGCTCTGCTGTCGTAGCATCTTCTAGATGATAATTAGGAGATAATAGGACAGTTTGCTTTAAAATCAAGCAGCACAACGCTGCTCAAGCAGAGCCGCAAGGAGTTTAAAGCAAATTATCAGTGATAAAGATTGCTTTGGCTTTCTTTTAGGCCAATGAGACTGATATTATTGAAAAAATCTTTGAAATTTTGATTAAACCACCCAACCATAAATTGATGTAACTTCCATGCAACTACACACAAGTTAGTGTTAAGGGTTAGTCAGAGTCGATTCTGTGAACATTGGCTATGGGGGTACCAGAACAACATAAAGCTTTGTACTTATTTATTTGTTTTAAACATAAAGATGCAAATTAAATACCCACATAAAAACAGGATTACATATACTGTACTGTATTTTAGCTGATCTTCAAAACAGAAATAGCTAATTTAGTTAATTTTCAAATAAATAATAAAGCTATATTTGTTTGATTGGTCTGTATTTTATATTTATGATTTTTACTGAAATATCAATACATATTTTGTATTTCCTAACATATGGCAAATCAAAAATGTCACTTTTCAAATAGTAGTTAATTAGCTGGACATTTGATTATCAGTTAGACCTGACTCCAATTAGTGTGGATAATCAGCACTGCACTGTAAATAAGAACGCAAGGCAGGAGCCAAAGGCCAGCTAAGAGATATAAAATATGATTTGACTAAGATGCTCTCTGTCATCACTTAATTCATCTTTAAAAGTCCAGACATACTAATCCCTGTTTTATCCGTAAGGAAACTAGTAATGCTTTAGAAAATATATGAATAAGGTACGCGAGTCTATGACTGTCTTCATATTGTCAGGAGAAGGATGAAAGGTATGTACGAGAAGAATAAACACACGTATGAACCCCAGGGCTACAACAGCAAAGTTAATGCATACATTAAATCTAATATACTGTATGTATAAAAAGTATTCACCCCTTGAAAGTTTTAATATTTTATTGTTATACAAAATTGCATCAGAGTGGATTTATTCTGGCTTATTCAACAATGATCAACAGAAAATGACTCTTTAAAATGAAAACAGATCTCTGCAAAGTGGTCTATATGAATTGCAAATATATAACACAAAATAACAGATCAAGTACATATTCACCCCCTTTGATATGAAACACTTAATAAAACTGTATAATGGAAGGGTGTCTCCCACGGCCAAGTGCTCCCCAAAAATGGCACACCCATTTGGCTGCATGGGAATTGTAGTTTCAATGGACGTCCCTGCTGGATTTCTCTGATTGTAGACTGTTCTTCCTGATGAGAAGATATGAAAACATACTGTAGCGACCCACCCTGTAACAGGTCAGCAAGGAAGACACCGTAGGACAAAGAAGTGATTGCAAGAATTGTTTACTCTTAACAGTGAAAAACATAGACAAATGTAAAACAACAAAGAAAGAAATTGAATAGAAATTATTTACAGTTACCTATAAACCTCTCATTGTTGTGGCCATGCAAGACGCCCTAAATATTCCGGTTCTCTACACTGAATCCTCTCTTTTTTTCACATTGGTACCTCACCTTCATATACCACACCTTCCACACTTTCTTGTCATCCTCTGAACTGTCCAGAAACACCTTTCGAAATCCTCCATTTAAGGTATCACCCCTTGTCTTTCTTCTAATGTCAATAATTTTCCTGGCAGCAGTCCTCTGCGCCACTCTTCACCCTCCCTCTAGAGTCAACAGTCCCTCAGCCGCCAGAATACACCTCAGTCAGGATGTTATAATATATATACTGTATATATATATATATATATGCATTCATGTCGGAGGACCTCCTCAAAGGCTCACTCGAGGTATGTACTGTAATAACCCACCAAAACAAGAGGAGGTGCTGCCGCTAATGATGCCTTCTCCTTCTTTCCCCACAGCACAGAAAAGCCACCCAAAGAAGGCACTTAACCTTGCTCCTTTTGGCCCAGCCACCTTAACCCTGGGCATCCTGGAAGGAGGCATCATTACTGACCACAGAAACCTGCCAGATGAAGCTCTTCTAGAAGCGACAACCCTTTGTTCACTTTTCTTCATGATTCCCTGATGGGACAAACACTTATGATTGTCTCTTTTCTTTTCCCTTTGTTTGAGTTGTTGTCTCTGGACAATAAATCAGAGAACTTGGTTGGCGGCCCAAACTTTGTTTGCTGTTCCTGAAGCCATTACTACCACATCTGGTCACTAAATGTATGTATATTTATATGTATACAATGCATATACTATATCATAAAACTCTATTCGCTGACTCTGTTTGTGTGTGTGAGTGTGTATATGTGTGTGTGTGAATGTGTATGTGTCCAGACCCTGCAAGAAATCTGATTGGTCAGTTTGGTCTCGTGACATGATTGATAGAGGTTGAGACACAAAAGTAGGAGACATAGGAAGCACGCTGAGGGTCGCCTTCAAAGAAGGGAAGAACTCACAGTAATGTGGATGATGTTTTTACAGCAGGTAATGGGGGCCTGTCTACCCCTGGTTACATAAATTGATTCGCTGGATATTGCAGGGTGATAACACAGATATCCACATACACACACGTCTTTGGACTGTGGGAGGAAACTGGAACACCAGGAGGAGGCCCACATGGATATGGGGAGAACATGGAAACTCACACAGGGAACACCCCATAGTCTAAACCCTGGTATCCTTACAGGGAGGCAGCAGCGCCACCGCTACATATATACAATGTATATATACTGTATACTATTATACTGTTTTACAGTTTACTAGATACACTTTACAGACACCTGTAAAATAAACCATCAGTGATTTGAAATGTGAGCGGAAATCAAAGTACCCAGAGAAAACCAGCAGAGTCATAGGAAGAATGCAGAGACTCTACAAAGACAACACCAGGGTTCAAACCCAGGGCTCTGGATCTGTTTGAAGGAAGCAATAACCTCTGCACCATTGTGCCTGCTATGTGTTTTAATGACACATATCCTTTTTACCCCTTAATACAATTCAGGGTGGCAGGGAGCTGGGACAAATCTCAGCAGCATTTTGTGCAAGGAAAGACCCAGTCCTGGACAAAGTGTTAGTCCATTGTGTGGCTCTCTCAAGCCCAGACCTCACTAACATACAGTACTAATATAAATTAAACAATTCTGGACATCTTTATGAACGTGGGAGGAAAATCTTGCAAATGTGGGGATAAGTGCAGGCCACATAGACAACAAAAAAAGAATCCTGATTCATACCTCGGACACTGGATCCCTGAGGCAGCAGTGGTAACCACAGTACCACCCTGTTTAAATATACATACTGTATGGTGAAACTCATTACACAGTGAATGAGATGTGTGGTAAATCCATAATTTGAAGGTGCAGACACATAGATGATAAATAACAGCAGACTCGCTGTAATGACAGTTATGGATGTGAAGATTTAGTTGTATTAATGTCCATAAAACTGAAATCAGGAATGAAAAAATGCATTCATTCGACTTTGAAAGATTACGTAGTAAAAAACACCTTTATCAACACTGTAAACTGGTAGCTAACATGTTACATTAGGTTTTTAAAAATTTTAATAACTAGTGAGCAGACTCTGAATTCTGCATTTTTAAAAAAAAAAAGCCACTAATAAAAACAAACCACAAGGAATGGTTTGATACCCTTAATTTAACACTCCTTCACAGAGGTTTGTTACATAGATTTATGTCATAAGTTATCCATCCATCCATCCATCATCCAACCCGCTATATCATAACTACAGGGTCACGGGGGTCTGCTGGAGCCAATCCCAGCCAACACAGCGAGCAAGGCAGGAAACAAACCCCGGGCAGTGTGCCAGCCTAACGCAGTCATAAGTTATTTTAACTTTAAAATAGATTACTTAATGTGACATATGACCAAATATAATATCATGGGTGAAGGAACTGTAGCAATTAAAATTAAAAATTAAAGATGAAATAACTATTTTGTAGCAATTAAAATTAAGAATTAAAGAAGATGAACTATTTAGTGAATGGTACAGGGGCATAGTGATCATTGATGCTATCTCATGAATCCAATGCTGTGTGCTGGAATTCTGCGCCCCGTCACTCCTAGTGTGGCATCTGCATGTTCTTATCGTGTCCGAGTGGGTTTCCTCCATGCACTAAAGATGTGTATGTTACACAGACGGGAAACTTTAAATTGGCCACATGTGAGCGACTGTATCCTAAGTGAATTGGAGTTGGGTCCATGTCTTCTTCCTGCTTTGCTCTCAGTTCTGACTCGATTGGCACTACCATCCCAGTGACCCAAATTTGAGTATTTGACATAAACTCTTTAGTGAAATGTGATTGGTTTAATGTATTTTTGTTATCAGTTTTAGGGTTACTTTAATGTTAACTGCATTTCTTTACTTAGTTTTCTACAAAAAAAGGATCAATATTCCATAATTCATCAAACAGTGCTCTTATTTAATCGCCTGTGCTCTTGAAGTGATCTGTTTGTATTTGGATTGAAAAAGAATCCTTTAATTGTAATGAACCTAAAATCTGCTGCTAGAGCACTAGAGTATCTTCTTGAAGCTTCATATAAGTGCTTAGTAGACATCTTCAGGGCTCCAAAATTAGAACAATTGTAACGAGAACAGACCATTTAGCTCAACACGCTCATCCATCTATTTACCTTGATTGTCCAAAATAGCATCAAGTGAAGATCGGAAGTCTAGCTCTCAACCACACCACCATGTGTCTATGGTTCTCTGTTTGAAAAAATAAAATCTTCTAACATCTGTGTGAAATTTCCCCTAACAAGTTTCCAACCATGTCCCTGTGTTCTTCTTGCAGAATGTATTTGAAAGTAACAGCTGGTATCCACTGGACTAATTCCTTTCATAATTCTAAACACTATGATCACATTACCTCTTAATTTCTTTACTTTCTTAAACTGAAAAGATTTAACTACTTCAGTCTCTACCTGTAGCTCTTACCCCTTTGATCTGGAAACAGCCTAGCTGCTCTCCTCTGGACATTCTCTAGTACTGCTATGTCTTTTTCTGTAACATGGAGACTCAACAGTACACAGTACTCCAGACGAGGCCTCACTAGTGCATTATAAAGCATAGTCTCCCTTGTCTTGTACTTCACACATCGTGCTATATAACCTTACACTTTGTTAGGCTTCTTGATCACTTCTGAACACTGTTTTTGATGTGGATAGTGATTTAGGTCCACCATAACTCTGAGATTCATCTCAAAAAAGGTACTTTCAAGTTTCAGATCTCCCATTGTGTATTCAAATCTCACATTTCGACTTCCTACGTGTAACGCTTTACATTTACTTACATTAACTTCCATCGGCCGCATATCTGCCTAAGCCTGCATCCTGTTCAAGTCACCTTGTAATGATTCAGCTGATTCTACATCATCTGCCCTTTCCCCTTAGTTTGGTACGTCTTCAAACTTTACCAGTTTGTTGCTTCTATTCTTATCAAGATTATTTATGTGTATTAAAAATGCAGCGGCCACAGTACTGATCCACTTTTAACATCTCCAAATTATAAAAAAGTCTGAGAAATCCAAGGTCACTTGTCAGAGGTTGGACTGAATGGACACTAAATGAGAGTTCAGGTGCTACTTTCAAACCTGGCCATCTTATCCTAAAATTGGATTCAGCAGCTGTGGTGGACTGGCACCCACCCATTGTGCCCGAACATGCTCGGATTGGCACTGACTGCCTGCAACCCTCAACTTGAAGACATGTGAGTTAGAAAATGATGGGTGGATTGATAGATAGAATCTTAGTACACAGATAGATTTATTATGCTGCATATGTTATCACTTCATATATTCTTAAAATGCATGGCTCCGTCACAGACGTACTTGGAAGTTTCTAGTTACTAGTGTTAATATCCTCATAACATATTCACAGTTTTCTGTGCCCCCTTCCTGAGGTGTAACACTGTCAGTTTGAATAATGCAATATATTAAATCAGTGTTGCTGTTTTTTTATATACATGTGAAATGTTTGTTATCTTAGGGTAATATCATTATTATTTCCAACAACAAATACTCCATTTGTGAGGATGAGTAATCTTTTCATGCAGACTGGCGGATTTCAAAAGAAGCCTAATTGTACCTGCTGAATTCAAAGACTGTGCAGAGGGCAGTACGGGTAAAGCCATTTCTTGCACAGCATACAGTTTCTTTGGTCGCCACAGTTTCCCCCTGAATAAACCCTCGTGCTACATTCTCAGGGATATCACGACTTCCCAAGCTGCCATCTTTTCTATTTCTGCCTCCATGGGAACGAGGTGACAAATGATGGTTGCTATGGAGATGTTTTGGGGTGATCCCTGTTGGAAGTACGCAAGAGTCTGGCCACTCCATACAGAAGGCCTTGTTCAGGTTTTTGTGAAAAGCTGGGTTTCGAGTGAGTTCATTCCTCTGGAGTTTCAGAACTTCTTTCATTTGCCTTTTCTATTTTAACCCTACCAGGGCAGGCAGTCCCTGTGCTTACTCTGTCTAACAGACTGAGAGGAACATGTGGGATGGCAAAGCCGTTTTTGCATCCTGTCGGTTAAATGTTTCCTTATTGTGTTTCTGGCCAATGGGGTTGCACCTCAAGAGATCTTAAAAAATGTCACCGTCTGTCTAAGCTCATTATGTAAGCAATTAGTCCAAGTCTGGGATTTAAATTAAAGATCGTCCTTCCAGATGGCCGCTCACTGCTCAGACCTCTTAAAGGCGCTAACCTCCTAAAAGCTCTCACCGGGTAGCTAACATGAGGTTATAGACTTACTGCATCGGAGAAGCGCCAGTATAAGCTGAAATGTTTAAACTACACCATAAAAATCAATGCAACATTTTATTTCTTTAAAGAAGTAATATTCTTTATGATCCTGTCTCCCTTGGATCAATCACAGGAGCTTTAGCTGAAATACAATATCAGTGTTGTAGATATTTTCCCTTACCAAACTGATATCATGCAAAGTCAGAACTGATCCTTACAAAAGATGCGCCTTACACTTACAGTACATTTTGTTGCTGCCGTATTCTCTTCAATGTTTTTAAACTGTTCTCGCCTTAATTACACGTCGTGTATGGTGTTGTGGCTAGCACTGATGCTTCACACCTCCAGAACACTTGGTTTGAATCAAAGGACAGCCACAATCTGTACACAATTTGCATGTCCCCATTGTGTCTAAATGATTTTTTTTTTGTCAGCATCTTTGGTATTCCCCACACATCCTAGAAAAGAGTTAGTTAGTTACTTGAGAACTTTAAATTGCTCCCATATGAGTGAGTCTGGGAGTGGGACTGAACGTGCCCAGCTATGGAGTAGCTTCATAGTTACTCCGACTCTTCACCCACATCCCAAACATGTGCAGTGCAGGTTAAGTGGTGACTTTAACCTCGATCGATATTAGTAAGTGGAAGTGTGTGCACGAGTGAACCCACTGAGTGTTAACTTCTGTCTGCTACCCAGTGCTGATAGATAGATAGATAGATAGATAGATAGATAGATAGATAGATAGATAGATAGATACTTTATTAATCCCAAGGGGAAATTCACATACTCCAGCAGCAGCATACTGACAAAGAACAATATTAAATTAAAGAGTGATAACAATGAAGGTATAACAGACAGACAATAATTTTGTATAATATTACCGTTTACCCACCCTGGGTGGAATTGAAGAGTCGTATAGTGTGGAGGAGGAACGATCTCCTCAGTCTGTCAGTGGAGCAGGACAGTGACAGCAGTCTGTCGCTGAAGCTGCTCCTCTGTCTGGAGATGATCCTGATGCATTAAACTGTAGCACTCAGTGACCCTGAACACTGATAAAAGGTTTTAAAAATTGAAGGATGGATTAAAAGAAACATTTACACATTGGGCTGATGCCTTTATCCAAAGCAATTTACAACATTTGAGATACAATTGGTTACATTTTTTTTGTTTTTTTCCAATTGGAGCACAGGCAGGTCAAGTGACTTGCTCACCATCACACAGTGTCAGTAGCGGGATCTGAACCCCCAACCTCAGGGCTTGAAGTCCAAAGCCTTAACCACTGCAACACACTGCCTGCAAAAGTTGAAGCTCATTAGGTGGAATAAAAGAATAAATTCTCAATTTTTTTATTTATAGTAAATTACTTAATATAAATTTTACAACCTGCTTAATCCAATTCTCAGATGCAGGCAAATGATATCTCGCCTGGCAGCATCGGGCACAAGAAAAGAAGCAGCCTTAGACAGGGAGACGATCTATCACAACGTGATACTCGTGCATACAAACAGGGCAATTTGAGAATCATCACGTAACCAACCCTACTTACTGTAGGTTAACTGGACACAAATCCATGGAAACGTAAGGAGAATGCCCAGACTTGAATGGGCTACTAATACTTAGGGGTCCACAGCCATGACCGGCTGGACTGGTCTAGTAGTGCAGAGGAGCTATATAAGAGAAAGCAGAGCAGACTCTTTTTTTTTCTTTTTAGGAGGCTGCTTTCCTTTAACTCTTCGAGGGGTGAATATTTTTTCAGTGGATGGCAGAAATACACAGCAGAGTAGCAGCTGGCTGGCAGAGCTGAAGGCGGATCTGGGAGAGAGCGAAGCGAATGTGTAAAGCAAAAAACTCTGTAGGCAACGTTTTGTGGGTTATTGCTGAATCAGAATCGGACTAATAACACTACATTTTTAATGCAAATGATCTGGAGATTGAAAACGGAAGTGATGTACCAGCATCAGCTGATCATAGCGCAGAATGTGTTCGTGTAGCAGCCAGCAGCTGCATAGCACTATATGTCGATATAAGTCGACACCCGCCTCAAAAGAGTTAATGTTCTATAACACCGAGGACAGTACGGTTTTCTGCACGTCAGTGTACTAAGCTGGTAACATCACTTCAAGAGAGGACCACCGAATTAACAAGTTAATTAAAAGGGTAGGCTCAGTTATATGACACACTCTCAACCTGCTGAGGAAGTGGAAAGTGGAAAAGCGAGTGCCATTGTGAACAATGCTACGCATCTTCTCTATGACATACTAACATAAAGTACTTTTAGCTAATAAATTATTCAGCAAGAAGTGTGTCAAGAAATTCTACTGGGGCTCCTTCATACCTACGGCAATATGTCTTCATGATGCCTAACTGTGGTTATGTCCATACTACTATGTTTTCGTTTAAAAAATACACACACTAGTCTCCGTTTTTGCCTTTTGTTCACACTACCCTGGAGACTTCTGAAAATGTTAAGTCACATATGAGCGTCTGATGATCACCTTCCAGGCTCCACTAAGATTTGTGATACCACTCCGGGACGAGAGGGGGCGTTGTCACTTACCGTATCATCTCTTCCTTCTGCAGCTCTGAGAAGTTGACCAACAAGTGTAACTGAGCCCACCCATGGCACCTTGAGAAGGTACAACCTTTCTGATTGGAGACCTATAAAAGCTGGACCTCCTCGGAAGGAGGCATCTCATTTGGAACCGAACCTAGCAGAGGAAAGATCTCCCAACCAGACCCCCTATCAGAGGTGATTAATTCAAAAGCCAAAGCTAAGTTATTACGGCCATAGAGTGCCTGTTTTTCTGTTGTGCAATCAAGCACTTTTTTGTTTTTCATTCTTTTTCTGCTTAGCATTAAACATGGTGGCCCAGTTGGCACCCCAACTATTCTTTTTGGACTCCTCAACTCACTCAGCATTCACAACTATCCAGAGCTGTAAACTTCTGAAAACATTAAGGTGATTTAATGTGAAAAGGCAAAATCATCGACTTTTAAAATGCAAACTTGATTTGTTTCTTGATTATAACATGGCCCTTCCCTGTATGGATCCTGCTCATTACAATGCCTCATTCACTGACTGGTCACTCTGAAAACCATATTCCAATGTAGCAGACACAGAGGAGCTACTTTCCATGGCACTTGTTGTGTTGCTTACCTGTAGGGATCTAAATTGTACTTTGTACAGTTTGAATGCTGCATGCATGTGCAAAAGAGAAATAATTTACTGGTTTCTGCAGTTTTGTAATAAACCCTGTGGCTGGCAGTGTTAGCATCTCTTTAAGAATTTCTGGTTTTGTGCATATGCGCAGTTCATGTGGATGACTATGTCATATGTGGTTTTGATCATTTTAGTGTGAACAGAGACACTTTCATAAATGATGTGAACATGTTAGTGTGGAAGGACACTGAATATATTTTGAAAATGCTATTTTTAAATGAAAATGTAGGAGTGTGGACATAGCCTTAAAGGTCATGCTAGTAGTAGCAAGGGAGTGCTGACGTG
>JANRMT010062803.1:2399073-2414820 GCA_026402145.1 Polypterus bichir lapradei | reverse complement strand
TATCTATCTATCTATCTATCTATCTATCTATCTATCTATCTATCTATCTATCTATCTTATATAGTGCCTTTTATATCTCTCTATCTCTAAGTAAACAGTGAGTGTGGGATTGGAACCCAGGACACTATGCTCATAGCACCCACCACTAAAATTAAATGAAGTTATATACATCTGTTACCTTACTACACCAGTTTAATTTTTTTAACTAGCCCTTATTGTAGACCAGTTTGTATTTTTACTTTTCAATAAAGTGCTCACACAGTCATTTAAATATTTTATAATCTTCCACCGTTAATTTTGATACAATGCCCAGTACAGAAGAAACTACACTATATACAAAGGTGCAAACAATCACAACTGTTCATTGTTGCTCATTCAGGCTTGCTCACTTTATGTCAGCGATGAGGACTGAACGTGCGGCCATCTACTTCATAGCTCACAAAGACCTTGCATTTGTCTTGAACTGCCAAACATTCAGTGTAATTGTTTCAGCGCCTGAAAGTGTGCCGCTTCAGCCTTCCATCTGCTTTTCGTGTTTGGAGCATGAGACTTCACTGGCTGTATGTACCATCCCAAATATTGCAAAGTACTTTTTTTATTATATTTTTATTTTTTTGCATAGTGCTCAACACTGAGTGCTGGTGCAGACCATTGTAACAAATTCTCTGGTAAAATCTTAATAATAATAATAATTATAAGTACACCTGAAGACACATATTTGCTTAAACAGACTGGAAAACAAAGTAGTTTGAAACTGATTAACATAAATGGAGCCCAGCAGTTAATTCATTGTTGTGCTATGGCCACTTGACAAAGGAGGAAAGGAAAATCAAAACTCCAGTAAGTAACATCCTTGAAGAAAATAAACCATTGGGGTTCTATGGTCAGTTATAGCAGACAGGCTTTGATACAGCCACAGTCTTAGGGACCTCAGCCAACTGGCAGCCCACCCCGGCTGGTCATTCTGCGCTACAGTCCAATGACAGAATCCTTACATCCATTCATTCTAAGGGTCTCAGTATCTCAGATATATTTTTCAATTTCAGCTTTCCATGTATCTCTATTAAGTGCATATCTACTTATGAGCCCAGGATACTATAAAATAATTGCAAATACAGTATTTTTACTGAGGCAAGTGGAAAATTCTTACACGCTAGTATACAGTTCAATGAAAAAGTAAATTATATGAGTGCTATAAATCAAAATAAGTAATAACTTCTTTAATTTAGGAACCAAACAACAGAAATCTAACTACAGTCAATTCTCAATATCTGCAGGGGTTGCATTCCTGAAGAACCCCACAGATGCAGAAATTGCAGAAACTGAATCATCGATCCTATGAGAAAAATGGAGGTAGGTTCTGGTAGGATGCCGCCTCAAAGGGAGAACTGGTGGGGGAAACAGGGTTGTGCAGACATGGCAGCCCTCTACTCTTGCCCTTCGAGTCTCAGTAATGATCCTTCCAAGGGTTTATCTATGGAAATCTTGTTATGACATTTCCTTCCTTTATAGTCGAGTTTGATCGTCTACTACCACTCTGCCAGGAGCCACGTATGAGGGAGCCAATCTAGGGACCTTACTAAACCATCCAATGAATAGTAGCATTGGGTAGTGTGTACAAAGACAATGGACTTTATAAATGCTTATGAATCACACTGGGAATTCCTCTTTTGTGAGGAACAACTGAAAGCCCTGGTCCCCTTCATGAACCGCTTACCCACACTTCTCTGTGTTGTGTAGACACACGTTCATACTATCAGTACTCCATCTCACATGTCACTGCTTCATTATTGGTCTCTCCGATTTTTTTTTCTGCTACGCATCACTGCTATTAGACTGTGGATGTTGCAAAATGGGTTATACTTTTATAATAGCAGATAAGTGAATCCACAGATAGCAAGGATTTACTGCAACTCAGGTGTTTAAACACCCTAGTAGTAAAAGATAACAAACTCTGTATCTACAAAGAAAGCATTTTTGTGCCATTTTTTAAAACCACAGACCGACCTTCCATACAAATGTCAGTTTGTCAGTTTTGAGTCTCACTGCTAAGGCAAAGTTTACACTCTTAATAAAAAATACTGATGTTCACAGTTCTGAAAGTCTTCACTTGAAGTTTTCCAGTAAAATTTAGAGTGTAATCCTGACGTAAATCTGATCTTGTGAGAGACATTTTCCTCTGCTCTAACACAGACTTCATCAATATGGCCTGCCCATCTGTTTTCTTCCTACTCACTAATTCTTGCTTTTGTAAAAGATTTTAGTGACAAAACAATTTACATCAATAAGCAAATAACCACAACAAATGTATCCCCTTCCAAATGAGCCAATCAATATAATTCACCCAGCCCCTTTGTATCCAGAAAGCTGATGACTTGCTGAGATGAAACTGAGTCCCTACGAACACAAGATGGAAGTTAATTATGGGTACAAAGTGAAGAGATGATCCATCCATTTCCTAAGCAGGCCGCCTTTCATTGCATGATTGTGCTTTGGCTTAGCTTATCTTTGCAGCACTGTGCTCAAGGTAGGTACCAAACCTTGAAAAGCAGAGCACTGGAGATTTTGTTGCTGTTGTTCTTCTTCTGTCTTCCTGGCCATCTGATCTTACCTTTTTCATTGTTACATACTGTATAATATTATTATCTAATCTTGTTGTTTATGTTTTATATTAACTTCCTTTTTTATTTCATCTTGTAAAGCACTTTGAACTAAATTGTTTGTATGAAAAAGTACTACATAAATAAATGTTGTTGTTGGCACATTTATTTCTTTACACTCTATCACGGATGTGCAGCAGAATTTTTCCTCATGGGCAAGATCGAGGTATGTGATAACCCACCGGGGAGAGGGAGGGCGCTGTTGCTAATATTTTCCTCTCCTTCTCACCCTGCTCAGTGAGGGCACTTAGCTCCACCCCTTCCAGTTCATTCACTATCAGAAGTTCGGCTAGCCCAGAAGAGGGTCCTTTATGTTACAGCAACATGTCGAATGGCACGCCACCCTTATTTGTGCAGGTAAAGGCTGAATACCTTTTTTTTTATATTTCACCTAAGAGCTGGCTGTACAACACATTTCTTTTGTTGGATTTTTGTTCAAATCGATGGGACAACTCAGATGGTGTCCTAACTTTTATTCTTTCATGACCTGTCATTCCTGTACCCAGCCACAGCTCATATTTCTTTCTTTCTTTCTTTCTTTCTTTCTTTCTTTCTTTCTTTCTTTCTTTCTTTCTTTCTTTCTTTCTTTCTTCCTTTCTTTCGTTTTGTGTGAAATATTCCTCCATAAAAATTAAGATTACAGGCTTGTCCTCCAATTTGATGCCATACCTTCCTGTCAATTTGCTGTTCAATCAGTTCTGCAAATGTGCAGTTAGATAGATAGATAGATAGATAGATAGATAGATAGATAGATAGATAGATAGATAGATAGATAGATAGATACTTTATTAATCCCAAGGGGAAATTCACATATTCCAGCAGCAGCATACTGATAGAAAACAATATTAAATTAAAGAGTGATAAAAATGCAGGTAAAACAGACAATAACTTTGTATAATGTTAACGTTTACCGAGGGTGGAACTGAAGAGTCGCATAGTGTGGGGGAGGAACAATCTCCTCAGTCTGTCAGTGGAGCAGGATGGTGACAGCAGTCTGTCACTGAAGCTGCTCCTCTGTCTGGAGATGACACTGTTCAGTGGATGCCGTGAATTCTCCATTATTGACAGGAGCCTGCTCAGCACCCGTTGCTCTGCCACGGTTGTCAAACTGTCCAGCTTTGTGCCTATAATAGAGCCTGCCTTCCTCACCAGTTTGTCCAGGCATGAGGCGTCCCTCTTCTTTATGCTGCCTCCCCAGCACACCACCGCATAGAAGAGGGCACTTGCCACAACCGTCTGATAGAACATCTGCAGCATCTTATTGCAGATGTTGAAGGATGCTAGCCTTCTAAGGAAGTATAGTCGGCCCTGTCCTCTCTTCCACAGAGCATCAGTATTAGCAGTCCAGTCCAATTCAGTCCAAATCATCCTGAGGTCTGCCCCATCTGCCCACAGTCACCTCTGATGATCACGGGATCCATGAGGGGCCTGGGCCTCCTACAATCCA
Source organism: Polypterus bichir lapradei (assembly GCA_026402145.1). Taxonomy (NCBI): domain Eukaryota; kingdom Metazoa; phylum Chordata; class Cladistia; order Polypteriformes; family Polypteridae; genus Polypterus; species Polypterus bichir. The sequence goes on along the minus strand of JANRMT010062803.1, from coordinate 2,410,713 downwards.
CCAATTTAACAGTTAACATGGTCAGTGTGACAGTCAAATATGGGTGAGTATCCTTGAAGCCAAAATGATTGCATATTTATACATTGGGTGTAAACCAACTGGAGCATTATTTTGGGCATTGCCTGCAACATCACCTTAACACAGATTCTGCCCAGTAAGAGTACATTTTTTTATATTAAAGCTCACACTGTGGCCTGGAAAGGCTGCCTGTATACCTTAGTGATGCCTTTCTATGAGTTTGACTTCTGCAGTATTGTTAGCAGCACAGAATGACACTTGCATACCAGACTCCATTCTGCCTACACTCACAGTTTCAATGAACCTCTTATTTTATAATCATCTGGCAAGGGCAGCCATAATGGTTTGCTAACTAAGCGAAAACTTTGGGCAAAGGTTGAGCATCTTTATCACCTTCTTTTTGTTTGATTTTCAACCCCGTTTCTTAAAAGCCAATCATGGCTGATAACAGAACTTGTTATTTAATTCTATGGCTTTCACTCTACCACACCAGGCTATTTTTAGACTGCGCATTTTTCCCTTCCAAGGACATGATCCAAGTGACATTGATGTAAGGCACATTAGTAAATCTCAGACATTCACTTTTTCTCTTCTGTTTTATTCAATCAGTGGAACACACACAGGCATAACTGAGACCACGTTAGATGGTGAGCTGCTCACTTCTTTATCACTTTTATCTCGTTGTTAGTTACCAGGAGGCAAAGAAAACAAGGAGCAAGTAAAAGAAAGCAGCTGAAAGCAGATGTTTAAGAATGAAGACAAATATTAAGGAAATCCTTAAAGGCCATTTGACTAAAGCACAAAAATGGTGCTTGAGCAGTAATATTTCCCTCTGGGAACAAATAAAGTTCTATCTATCTATTTATCTATAATTGGTTTCTAGCTAATCAATTTAGAAGAAACGAAAACCTGCAGCCACTGTCTTCCCCCAGGACTGAGCATTAAGATGTTTGATGGCCATCCCTGAAATGTGTGAGTAAAAAGAAATGAAGAGGAAAAGCAAATGCCACTCAGAAACTGAACTTGGATTCTTGGTGTTTTGTGGTGGAGAGCTAATCATTGCACTACTACATTGTATATGGTTGCAAACAAGTAACTTTAATAAACGCACTTTATTGCATTTGCAGTACAATGTAATCGATATAGGCTTTATGTAAGGAGAATATAATTAATGACACCGTAGAGATACTGTATATTCATCCAGCCATCCACTGTGTACGTTGTGAGTGGGAAACAGCAGCCTATCAAACACAAACAAGTGTATGTGTATCTTTATTGTATTTTAACACATAGTAACATAAAATAACATTTTTGCCTATTACAATTGATGGTCATAGTGTGGCAGAACATATCCTGGCAGCATCAGGTTCAAGATGCTGAACCAAACCATGCAGTGCCACTCATGCCCATACTCACCCTGAGACTCAAACAGGGCAAACCGACAGTCTTATACTATGTATCTTTACAAGCAAGTGGGCACTGGAGGGTGTAGGATACATGCAGGATTTGGGCATGAAACCTGGGTTTAACACAATTTCTGTTTGCCGTAGAAGTGAGGAGAACTCACCAGAAGACTACTGACGTCCCTTCCTATCTCGACCCGTCAGCTCAATTCCTTCCACTTCCTCCACTTTCATCACCATAAGGAAATACACCGTCATTATGGACCAGACTACTGCCCCGAAAGGTTCTCCCACTGGAAAGAAGTTGTTTGAACAAGCTACAAGAAGTCTGTATGTATGTATCTAGAGATTGGTTCACTGATTTCAGCACTGGGGTAACTCTTTACCTGTTCTGTTCTCTTTATTTTGAGAATCTTTAGGAATGTTTAAAGGGAAACTGGGTTACCCAAAGAAACTCCACATAGATATGGGGAGATGTGCAATGCAAACTTTGTCTAGGCACTAGTTTTAAATCCTGGGTGCTAGATTGGTTATACAGAAGATCCAAAAACTGCACCACTGTGCCCCCTACTATATTGTATAGTATGTTATTATTTTTATTATAATATAATTATTATTATTATGTTATCCTTCCACTTTTTAGCCTGCTTAGTACAAGTCAGGCTTCTGGAGGTCACAAGGCAGAGGGGGCACTAATCTCTCACAGTACACTCTTATGCACCCGCCGCCGACACTGGGACAATTTAAAGTTGCCATTGAGCTAAACTGTTACATTTTTGGATGTAGAAGGAAAACCCAAAGACCCCAAAGAAAAAGCAAAATTTGATATGAGAAGAATGTGCAAATTCTGCACAAGCATTTTGTGAGTCAAGATTCATACCTATGCCTCTGGTGCTATAAGACCACCATGCTACATATGTTTAAGTACGATATATGGCATTTAGATCAGTGTTCAAATGGGTTTATTAAAGCTGTGGTTTGCATTACAGTAATGTTTCAGTTGCAGAAAAATTAGAAACACAGTTTCATACGAAACAATATATACATTATATTATATATATATTATTAAACTATATCTGTTGCATGGTAGTGAAAGCCTGCCAATCCCCAGAATGCTGAGCCGTATCCCGGGTAGATTTTACACACTCGGTTATTTTAGAATGGATCTTTGACTTCTCCTTAGGCTGTCTTTGCCCTTATAACAACTACAATTATACACTACCTAACTTGTATTTTCTACATTTACTTTGCTTTAAAGAGAGACATTCTATAAAGTCAGGTTTAATTCCTTGTAAATGGTGCAATGTCCTTGATTCTTTGCTTAAGCCCTTTGTGACCATGTTTATTATATATGAACAGACTCATTAATGTTATTTGTACAGAAAAGACACTATATAATATACAGTACAGAGACAGACACATACAGTATGCAGTAATAAGGACTGAATAGTTGAGCAGTTTCCACTTCGTGGCTGCAGAAGGTGAAGAGAAAATTATAGAGGGCCAGGCTGTATATTATGGCCCAATAAAAATGTTGTTGGCAAAAGAAAGTGGCTCCAGTTATGGCTGCTGTACAGTGCTTGCCACACTAAGCAGGGTAGTCCTAATGTAATGAATGCATAATGTAACAGATTCTTAACCTGGTTTGGCATTATGAACAAAATTATGTGGTAATATTTTATACATACTGTAATAGTTTAACTGAAGAAAGTAATATAAAGGAAATGGCTCAGGAAAATGAACAGCAAAACTGCCCACCAATGCATTCTAATTTCTAAAAACTGCATTCGCTTCTTTTATAACAGAACATTTTACTTATTTAGCAGCTTTGCCATGCTCAGAACACTAAAATTATGTGACTTAAATTTATATTGTGTAGAGCACCATTTTGTAGAATTTGCTTGTTCTCCCTGTGTTCGTGTATCTTTACACTGAAGACTCAGGTTTCCTCTTGCAATCCAAAGAGAGCTGAACCATACTGTACTACTCGGAAAAATGTCTTTTAAATAATTCCTCTTATGGCAATATTTTAATCGAAAATATTCTTAAATTGAGATGGCACAGTGGTAACGTGTATAACGCTGCTATGTCCCAGCCTGAATCCTGCACCAAGTCATCATCTGTGACGAGTTTAGATGTTCTCCCTGTGTCCCCATGGGTTTTTCTCTGGGTACTTTGCACCCCTTCATTCTAAACCGCACTGGATGGGCACCTTGTCTATGGCAGGCTTCTGTCTTGTGCTCAGTACTCTGGGGAGAGACTCTCGACCCCGCAAGCCTGAGCATGGTCAGGTTTGAGGATGTTCTGTTATGTTATTGTTAAATTGCATTTAACATAATATTGCGCCCTACCCGGGGTTTGTTCCTGCCTTGCGCCCTGTGTTGGCTGGGTTTGGCTCCAGCAGACCCCCGTGACCCTGTGTTAGGATATAGCGGGTTGGATAATGGAAGGATGGATGGATAAACGATACAGAGTGGCTTGCAGCCTCCTAATTTTAATTAATGAAATTATTTTTTCTCTTCCTGTTATGAATAAAGCTATCCATACTTCAAATAGCTGGAGTACCTTCTAGGCCTAATATACTGCAGCATAAACCTTCATGCAGGAATTTTTCACTTGAGTTAAAAAACACTTTTACAGCTCATCCTAGGCAAGGAAAGAAAAATAGCCTTGGCTTACCTCAACAATCTCACCATGTGTGATTAATGATAACTGCAATAACTGGTTAAGTGTGAAAGAGCAGAGCCTCACAGGTGACTAGTGATGTTTAAGGTTTAAAATATCTTCTCAGTTCAGGTGTATTGATACTTGAATGGTACTCTGCTTGTGCTGCATCAAAACAGCACACTTCAGAGCATCTTAAAAATGACACTGACTGCACATCATTCTGACTTTCAGGAGGAGAACTGAGCAGCTACAGGTAGTCTGTCTTTCAACTGCCAAGATTGTTTCCCTGAAGATAATGTTAGCTCATCTCATTCTCAGAAACAGCTATTCCTAATGAGAGTCACAGTTATAATATCCACCCAGCCATCCATTTTATTGACACGCTTTATTTTAAGCAGGATTGCAGGGGACCTGGAGCCTATCTCAGCAAGAATTGGGCATAAGGCAGGGACATTCCCTGAGAAAGGTGCACGCCTATTGCAGGGTGAAAACACAGAAACACATCAGGGCCAAATGTAACATCACTAATCTACCTAACCTGTATGTCTTTGGACTGTGGCAGGAAACTGGAGCACATGGAGAAAACCCACCTGGATATGGAGAGAACATGCAAACTGTATGCAAGGAGGACCAGGGACTTTATATTATATTATATTATATTATATTATATTATATTATATTATATTATATTATATTCTCAACTTAGCTTAACCAGGTTTAACAGTCCAGTGCCTTGTACTGTTCACAAGGAATGAAAAAGACACAGACAAAGTGCCTGGCTATCACAGTGCCCACTTATATACACAATATCATGTACATGCATTATGGGAGTTTTGGGGAGGCTCTGCTTATGCTGTAAACTGGGACACAGCTTTGGATGAGGCACAATTACTAACTTCTCTTACTCTTCCAGCCCTAGAATGGAGTAGGAGCCCTCCAAAGAGCAGTGACGTCATTGCCAATCCACCCCAGGTGCCCTGCTTCTGTCCACCACATGATATAAGAAATGTCATGACCAGAAGTGGGTGTTCATTCATTAGACCGCATCTTCCGAACCAAGACTTCCCACAGAAACATTTCAACCCAGATCACTGAAACAATCACAGAATGGTTTCATTTGTATTTTTTTTTTCTTTTCAATTTTGTCTTTGAGTACACAGCATTGTTGGTATTTAACGGGGATCTCTGTGGAATCTCAAGACTTCTTTTTGCACTGTTTTGTTCTTTTTCATAACACTTACTCTCACTTAGGGCCAAACCAAGTTTTAAATGTTATTCTAATATGCATATTTTTAGGGATGTGTGAAAAAAACTGCAGAGTTAAATTCTGCGGATTAAGAATGCTAGCCAGGAAATCTTTTATTGTCTGAGCATCCTATAGCAGCTGGCATTCAAGGTGGATTTAATCAGTGATCCCTGGTAAACCCATCATGTGAAGAGAGGAGATTTAAAAGAACAAATACACGGAAGATGCATATCATTGCTCAGGCATTATTTTATAAACTCTATACTGCCTTTACAGTGTTTACTCAATATCTAACTTAGCTCTGTAGACATTAAGTGCATTGTGTTTTTTTTTCTCTACTGTAAATAGAATTTTGCTTTTAATTTTCTTTAACAGTACTTTGGGAAAGAACACATGCAAGATGCCAGTCTTGCTGTATTTAACTGCATTTCCAATCTCATGTACAGATATTTAATATATTTATACATCTGCTATTGCTTTTGAAGTTTATTTAATGTTATTGACAGCTATTTCTTATGAAAAGCACTTTAGCTATAGAAAGGCATACGGCATACTGTACATTAGAATTGCTAAGGTGCTATACAAGGTGACGATAATTGTGCTATTTTAAACTTAAAAGAGAATGAAAGAATATGGATGTGTGATGTATGTATATATATACTGTATATATACAGTATATATATACATACACAGTATATATATATACACATACAGTATATATATATATATATATATATATGTGTATATATATTTATATACATATATTCATAGCATTCGTAGTCTGAGTCTTGATCTGATTGTATGGGTGGTTACCTACCAGGTAACGCATGTGGTTGGTCTGCCAGTCGGCAAACATCCGCCACGCCCTCTCAGTTGCAAGAAGCAGATCATAGAATGTTACACAGTTTACTGTCAAATAATACAAAGAGTATGCAACACATGTTTCATAATTACTCCGATCTCCAGGCTGTCAAATAAATGAATCGCACTCCGTGGCGCAGCCTAAAGAGGCTTCACCGCTGAAGTCCGAGGTTCGATCCCCACGAGGGGTGCAGTGGAGTGTGTATGCCTGATGAGCCCAAATAAGGGCGAAACACGTGTCGCATACTCTTTGTGCATTATTTGACAGTAAACTATGCAACATATATACATATATATATATATATATATATATTGTGGTCTATGGCCGGCTTGTCACCACGGCCAATACCCCCAGGCTGCCAGATGGAGCTCTCCCTGCAGCATGGAGGTGCCCCAGATGCCAGCAGGGAATCATGGACCATGGAGTTTTCCCTTACAAACCTGCTGGATAACCCAGGGGCCAACAGAGGATGCTGCAGGGAGGAATAGAGAGTCATATGTGCCCTATAACCCAGAAGTGCGTCATAGGCAGACCGACAGCAGAAGTGACGTACTTCCGGGATGAAGAAAAGGACTTTTTTATCTGACCCGGAAGTAATAAGGATCACATGAACTGGGGACTGGAACACTTCTGGGTCAGGGACTATAAAAAGACTGTGACAGCTCCCAGACGGCGAGCTGAGCTGGGTGGAAGGGTGGCAACGCGTCTGGGAGTGGAGGATTGTTTATTGTGATTAGTATTGTGTATTTAATAAGTATTGTGGAGGAGAAGGTGCTTTGTGCACTGTTGTTAATAAATATAGTCTACTTTTGGACTTTTACTTGGTGTCTGGAGTCTTGGACAGGGGTTCAAGGGAGCTATAGCGCCCCCTATCTGTCACTATATATATATATATATATATATATATGTATATATATATTTAGTGAGAGAGAGAGAGAGAGAATCATCAATTTAGGGAACACACCAGTCGCAGATAAGACTGGTGAGGCACCAACTGGGTCACCCCTTTTGATCTTTTGCCAAGTCCAAACAACTGAAAAAGGGACCCACTGGTGCATAGAATAATAATTAAAAAAAAAGACTTTGTAGGGCGGTCAGTACTCAGATGGGAGCCCTGTTCTGTGGTCTGCTCTTTACAGAATGAGATGACCTATTCCAGGAGCACATTAGCTTTAGGGGACCAGAAGAGGCAGATTCAGTTGCCCTCAATGGGTGGTTATCAGAGCTGTGGGGAAAAAAAAGGATGATACCATTGGCAAAAGCACCCCCTCTTGTCCTGGAGTGGTGGTGTTTACCAGAAGGCGAATCTCAGGCGCACATGTGTGACATCCATCCATTCATCCATTATCCAACCCACTATATCCTAACTACAGGGTCACGGGGGTCTGCCAGAGCCAATCCTAGCCAACACAGGGCGCAAACCCTGGGCAGGGCGCCAGCCCACTGAAGGGTGCGCACAAACACACACACACACACACACACACACACACACACACACACACACCAAGCACACACTAGGGACAATTTTAGAATCACCAACGCACCTAACCTGAATGTCTTTGGATTGTGGGAGGAAACCCAAGCAGACACGGGGAGAACATGCAAACTCAACGCAGTAAGGACCCGGGAAGCGAACCCAGGTCTCCTAACTGCGATGTAGCAGCGCTACCCACTGCGCCACCGTGCCACCCCATGTGTAACATATTATGATAAATTATTATGTGTTACCATTATAATAACAGAATAGTGATGCATAAATATTTTCAGTCAATACAAGATGTCAACTGATGAGAGGGAAACAAAATTGTAGTCTACACAGACACCAGGAAAAAAAAACCTCTCAAGTCTTGGTTGGAGAAGGTAAATTAAACAGTGCTGCTTTGCAGGATGGAGTCCTTGATTTACATCTAGTAAGGTAAAGATGTAAGGCTTGCTGAAAGTTGTCCCAACATCACATTCAGACATGTTTTCAAAGTCATAAGCACATTTACTTTATCACTACAACAACATTATGTCTTCCTTCCATTGATCTATCTATCTATCGATCTATCTATCTATCATATAGTGCCTTTTCTGTACATTCATAGTGTTTATTATATAATTCTTTTTCTTCTTTCTATGTACCTATTTGTGACCATTCTATCTATGTATGGTATCTATTACAGAAATAATATGCTGTCTTGCAAGTAAAACTTGGGTCTTCATTCCTACATTTCTAGACTATATTTATATAATTCTTCATTGAAATGTTAAGCCATGGAAATGAAACAGGTGTGGATGGTCCACTATGCAAAATGCATACGACCCAGTAGTTTGTACACAATTATGTTGACTTTATATGGGACAAAGCGCCTCGTGGCCTCTGTTTTGAATGTGCCTGCCCTTAATTTCTTGTAGGTTTAATTGTTTAAAAAATAAAACAGCATTCTCAAGCTCACTTAATCCAGTTAGGGGTCATGGGAATCTTGAGCCTATTTCAGGAGCCCTGAGTGCAAGACACGGACCGACCCTGGATGGGCCTAATTCATGTAAACACCCACACTCACAGGGGGCAATTTTATTATTGCCAGCTAACCTCACCAGCATTTGTTTGGAGAACTAGGAGGAAAACACATGTAGTCATTTTAGAGAATGTAATAACTTAATGTGGACAACGTGTGATTAACTATATGAAGGTGTCAGAGGTGGCTGGGGTGGCGACCTGGCCGGGATGCCCAGGGGGACCGGAGGAGGGCTTGCGCCTTCCCCAGACCATCTGGGGGCGACCGCCCTGGTTCCTTTGGGGGCCACGGGTACAGAGCTTTGAAGCTCCACCCTGCAGGGGCCCGTGGTCACCGCCAGGGGGCGCTCCCATGCCTTTGGAGCCCTGGACCTCAGCACTTCCGCCACACCAGGAAGTGCTGGGGGGAAGAAGAGCGGGGACACCCGGTGTGATTCCGGGGATGCAGCCGGCACTTCCGCCACACAGGGGCATGTCGGCGGGTGATTGCCGGATCCCACCTGGAGCACATCCTGGTGATAATAAAAGGGGCCGCCTCCCTTCATTCGAGGCGAGAGTCGGGAGTGGAGTGGACTGAGCTTGCTGGAGGAGGCAAGGAGGCGGCCTGAAGAAGAGAAAGTAAGGCATTGTGTAGCCAGGACTTTGGGGGTTTTGTGGTGCACTTGTGACTGATACTATTGTAAATAAATGTGTTTGTGGGTGAAATGAATGTGTCCACCTGTCTGTGTCTGGGCCAGCCTCCACAAAGGAAACAATTCAACTTCATTGCTGAGAATTTCATAGGCCTGAATTAGATTTCTTTTCCTATTCAAGACTTTACACTTAATTCTATTTAGTGATGCTTTTAGCTGCTGTTTTGTGCACCTGCTCAATTGACACTATGTCTGTTTTACAGCATGGTGACCAGAATTCCACAAAGTACTCAACATGAAGCTCCATCTGCGCCATTATAAGGTTTCAACCAAACATTGTTGCAACATTGAGGCTGCTGAGCTCTGATTCATCTGAAAATCTGTAAATGTCTCCAATAGAAATGAACCTTGACTTCAAGTTGAACTCATCAGCAACAGCCATACTACCTGAAGGTCAGAACAGGTAATCCACCTGAAGCTAAGCATATCCGGGTCTGTGCAGTACTTGGATGGGCTTCCAACCAGGAAATGCTTGGATTGCTGCTGGAAGAGGTGTTGGTGAGGTCAGCAGGGGGTGCTTACGCTGTGGTCGGTATCCCAGTGCAGTGATAGGGACACCATGTTGAAAAATGGTGCCATCCTCCTGATGAGATGTAAATCCGAGGTCCTGACTCTCTGTGGTCATAAAAGATCCCTGGGCGTCTTTTGAAAAGGTAGGGTGTCCCCCGATACGCTGGCTAAAGTGCTGATCACAGCCTCATCCATTCTGGCCCGCTAATAATCCTCTGTCCTTAACTGGCTAAATATCGCCCCGACTTTACCACCCAAGAGCTAATGTGTGGTGAGTGTACTGGCAAAAAATGGCTGCCTGCCGTTGCATCCTTCAGGTGAATGCTGCCCATTGGTGGTGGGTGAAGTGCCTCCCTATTGTCTGTGTAGTTAGAAACATGCTATATAAATGTAATATTTTTATTATTATCACTTTAGTTACCTTCTATGTAACTGGGTTAAAAACACATACTTTTGTACACATGTGTGAAAACTGTTTTAGATTCACAAAATTTCAAAGAGACAAGCTGGAATTGTGGTCTTAAGGCCAAGTATGGTAGACACAAAGGAGGCTACAAGGTTTCAAAATGCATCTAAAAGCAATTCTAAAAGGATCAAGTGAGAAAAGACGGAAAGCAGCTTCGAGCCAACAGCTTAATCTCTTTTATGTCTGGTACAGCATTGGCTTACTTATTACATAACTGAGGGCCGAACTATTCACCATTTTCTATGATACAGTGTAACATTACATTAGCTTGTTTTAACAGTTTCACCATAATATCTTGAGATTTCTGCCTTTGAACCTTTAAACCCCTGAACCACAAGTGGTGTAGGAAATGTTATGCGATTTGATTGCGGATTCAGATACAGTATTGGAGAAACTGTGCGGCCTGTACCCAAAAAACCAGAGGCTGCTGCTCATTGCTGTGGCTTTGCTGAGTGCTGCTTGGGTGTTCTGATTTTCCAGGAGAATACTTGGAGCTATGAGGCAAAGTGAGGGCATATCTAATGGGGGCCACACTGGAAAAACCACAGCCCCAGCAATGGAGGCTACGGAAATTAAAAAAACAGACCTGTCAACGTTATTTCTCCTGCCCTGTTTCTGCGGGGTATAAAAAACTGGAAATAAAATCAGTATAATAAGATTATGCAAAGTAGCTGCAAAAGACTTTTATTTGCAAGAAAGGAGGTTCATGCAAATTTCAAACATTTTAATGGGTTTTGCCAGCAGTTACAGCCGAACAGGTTCTACTGGTTTAGCATTCATGCCTAATACTGTTTTGGATGGGAGTCGGGAGACATAAACTATCTAATCTGGGGTTACTTTTCATTCCCATTCTACAATTTGGATAGTTACTGCTTTGTGCGGCAACCAAATGTCAAGAGAATCAAAGTGCAAAGAAGAGTCAGACTTATCTCTAATATTTAGCATGTTTCAGCAGTGTGAATGATTAGCGCACCTTCCAAAAACATCTTGCTACAGCATCTTTGTTACGTCTGACAAATTTCTCTGATGCCCAGCATTCAGTATAAAATAAAAAACATTGGAAAAAAAAGGATAACTCTGTGATCCCTGTTGACCTACCTGACAAGGTAACACATCAGTGATTGAATGAGTAGGAGATGACAAAACTATCACTGGAAAACCTCTGCAAAGGACTGCTCTGGCCCTATTCCTCTTCACATTATACACAGCAGACATTAGATAGATAGATAGATAGATAGATAGATAGATAGATAGATAGATAGATAGATAGATAGAT
>JANRMT010062803.1:2378946-2392521 GCA_026402145.1 Polypterus bichir lapradei | reverse complement strand
TATCTATCTATCTATCTATCTATCTATCTATCTATCTATCTATCTATCTAATAGAATTTGAAATATTGAAAAAGTAGACTACCAAATAATGAAGAAACTTGTAGAGGTCATTAATAAATATTGTGTCACTGGAAAGAACTGTAGCAGATGAACTAAATGCCATGGAAAACATAAAACATGCCTTATTATTATATATATATATATTATTTCTATATATTATTTCTTAAAACATGCCTCTATCTGTGTGAGGCTACATGAACAATAAAAACGGAATGCTAAATACAACACATCTAAAAAACTGGAGCTTCTGAAAAGTATGTAGGTTCAATCAAGTGTGCTTTGGAAACGTTCTTATTCATTTCTAAAACATCTAGACCCAGTTCTCCATCATGTACACCGTACCAGCATATATAACCGTACAATGCGATTTACAAGAGCAAGAGTCTTACAAATCAATGGAGATCAGTAATAAAGCTGCCTTCTACGACTGCTTAGCAAAATCGGAAAACGCTATTTTTGATTAAATAGTTTCTTAGGTAGTTGAGGGATAGAAAAAAAATCGAAAGGCAAAAGCTTTTTGTAAAAGCCCCGAATAACACGTCTGTGGCCACTCAATAGAGAGAGCACTGGACGGTTGCTTTAAATTTAAAGTGCAGGTGTTAAACACAGGCAGAGGTCGGGCGCTCATCGCCTTAAAGGGTGGACACCTGAAAAACGGCAGCGAAAAGGGCCTGCAAAATAACCGAATATTTAACAGTTCGGCCAAATTCATACCAAGTGACGCCACACTTGTCCTTCCTCTTCATTTACACGGTTTTAGTGCAAGTGCAATGTACAAATGGGCCTCTTTAAACATGCAGACAAGAAGAGCAGATAACAAAATTAAACTAGAATGCGTGATCCGTGTAAGAAGTGACGAGACGCGCCAAACACCGCAGATGCTATCGAACTCCGCTTTCCAAAGTTGTATCGGCTGCCGAACAAAACCAAGGCAAGCAGGCAAAGGAAATGTGGATGAGAAATGCCATCCGAGACATTGATGCTGACAAGGTGCTAAAGGAAAACTGATGAAGGAACAAAAGGATTGTTCGTATGATCATGATTAATGAGTGTGTAGTATAAATTACTTGAAAAAAAAATCTAAACGCAGAAGCAAAATTAAGTCACGAAAGAAAAAAAATGACAAAATAGCTACGGAGTGTGCGAACTAAAGTAATAATAATAATCGGAAATATGGGAAGAGAAAAAACAGCAATATTATTGATTCCCACTTCATTTTAAAACTTTTCAGACCTCATTTTTTACCATTGATATTGTGTCAAATACTTTAGTTAGTGAAAAAATATGCATTTTAATCTGGTCTTTTTTATGGCTAATTATTCATCCATCCATTTTTGAACAATCTTAATCCGTTTAGTGGCACAGAGTTACAGCCTATTTCTAACAGCCAGAGGAGCACGGCCGAAACTAACAGCAGGACAGTTCTGCAATGGCACTTTACTGGCTTGTCTGGTGGGTTCCTCCTAAACCCAGAAATCTTTAAAGTATGCTACACCTAACAGGACACAACAGATCAAGAAAACCTGAACTTAGCCCGTGTGATTGCATGCAGCAAGAATCCTTTTAAAATCAGGGACTCAATGATATTTTACAAATCAGTTATCCTCTGTTCACGGTAGTTTAAGGAATCTATACAGATAATTGAATAAACTCACTTTCTGGAACCTTCATATGGATGGTTCCTTTGCAAACCAAAAATGGTTCCGCTCTGAAGAACCACTTTGGTACCTTTAATACTGTGCTTAGGGCTCTAACACATTGATGCGCTCACTTAATAATAATAATAATAATAATAATAATAATAAAGTTTCTAACCCTGCTTATCGAGAGCAGGGTTGCGGTATAAGCCTCATACCCAACAAACAGCCACCACAACGCAGGAACAATCCTGAAGAAATAAAAACAGCACGGATACTTTAGAAAAACATTGCGGCTCCACAATACTGCACTCTATTGAACAAACATCGGATGAATGGGTGCATGAAAATGATCAGGGAAAAAAAGTTACGGAATCTGGCGACTCCAGTCACTGCCATGTTAGTTACCGTTGAAATTTTCACATTTAATGCGCTAGAGTTTATTACATGGCTCAGGTTTGTGCCAAATTAAATAATAATAATAATAATAATAATAATAATAATAATAATAATAATAACAACAACAACAACAAAAATAAAAGTTTCAACTGAAATGATCTTTCATGATCTCCAGTAATGTAGTTGGTCTTGCCAAAGTCAACGATTTGCATTTACCATGCACCATGCACTATATGTATATTTTCCTTTATGGCAAAGTGAGCATGCAAACTTATATTATATTATATTATATTATATTATATTATATTAAAGTCCATCCGTTTCCTAAATCCGCTTTAATCTGACCAGAGTTGCTGTAATCTGGAGCCTTTCCCAATACTCATAGAGCATAAAACAAGAACACTTGGACAGCATTAGATTAGATTAGATTAGATTATTGTATGTCGTTTGCTACGTGTCTGTTCGCCCTTACCCTTTTTCGATCAATTTCATCACCGTACTGTATCTGCTCTTTCCAATTTATGCCTCCTTTACTCCAGGCGCTGATTTTGCACGTTCTCCAATGTCCCTTACCCCACCGGTAACTTATTCATGTTGCATGTATGTTAGATTAACAGTCGAATCCAAATTGACTCTTTGTGTGTGAGTGTATATCCTGTGACCGACTGTCTGTTCCTTCCTTACCCTCGCTGAATAGGTGTCAGTAACCCGCGACCCTGTAATGGAAAAAACAGGTTCGGAAAACAAACGGATGACTGTTTCATTGCGTCAGAAACACAAACTGGCTTTTGCTCTTGACACACAGTCAAGAGGACACCGTTCATTAATACACAACCCATTGCTAAATGCGTTTTCTTTTTCGAGCTAACTGCTAAATTAACTTTAATCATATAGTGATCCAACAGATGCATACCTACAGCACAAATGTATAATCTTCTGCCATTTGCAGGGACTCTCTGTTACCTGTACGCGCTGTAACGCTGTTCATATTAGGCCATTTTAGTGACACACAAAATAAGTAACAAAAATAGACACTATTTTAAAAAATGAAGAAGGCACAATAATAAAAAGTAGCCCCAAATATTTCATCATATATTTATTTCAAAACTTAACACTAATGCATGCCCTCTGTAATGAAACTGAAAATTTCAGCAGACATCAACGCGTCGTTGCGATTAAAGCGGATTTGGTGTATGGCTATGAGCAGAAATGATGTGTTATGCTTCATTGGTAATCAAACGTTTTCTTGTTCAACCTATGTAGTATCCAACTGTCGAAGCCACGAATCACGAACATTATAATATAAAAAGTGTGCCTCGTGGGTCATGAAAACTGCTCGAGTATTTTTGGTGGCGCTAGTCGGGTCTCCAGATAACAGAACGCAACATCAAGCCGTGTCAGAGGCTTTAGACGATCGCTCTTGACAAGCGTGACTCGGGATGCTTTAGCGAGCAAGCATATGGCACCGGGGTGTTCTCGGAGCATGGGCAAGGGAGCGAACAAAACAAAGTACAATGCCAATGCTAGCAGAATGCCATTATTTACGTGCCTCACTGAAGCAGACCTTTTATGCCACAGCTGCAGCCCAACTCCTCAGAGAGAGAAATCCAGAAGTAGTGATTAATAACTACATGCCGTAGGACCGAATAAGACGAATGCGCAATGACAGCCTGAAATATCATTTTGTTTACTTCCGTGGGCCACTTTAACATTCATCTTGCAGTTGTCGCTTTAATGAGACGATTTCCCCGAAGGCATCTTATCTCATTTGGCATGCCCTGTCTGGGCCATTGTTAGGGGGGAAATTAGTGGTGTCCGTGCCCGATCGAGCACGTGTGCCTCGGCGGCTGGGCTTTTGATCAGAACAGGTGCTTTTCGTGAAATTGAGGTGAGAGGAGTGTGAACGACAGGAAGGTAGCAAATTAAATTGCGTCTGTCCAGAAGGGAGACTACGATAAACCAGAGTTGACAGCAGTTTTGGAAAATAAAGAATGAAAGCAAGAATTGCCTTCTATGATTTTTAGAACTGACATGTGTTCGATATGCAAATAAACTACGAAATGATTGGGGAGGGGGGGTTACAACAAATGACACTGTCATAATTTTAAACCCATTTACCAAGCACTATAAGCGCGCAGAGGGGGTAATGTGTCATGATGCACAGCACATGAAAGACGACGAGCAGTCGTCACTCCAGCACCTGAACGCCTAGTTAGTGACGAGCTGTATAGCGCCGCGCAGATAAGCGACTGCAGGGTAATGTCCGTCGGAACAGGTGCACTCGAATCGGACGGAATGAATAAGTAAACACCGTTTCAGGATGACATTTTTCTAAGATGCATATGTGACTTTACACTCTTTCAACTTTAGCGGTAAATTATATCGAAGCGAATTTATCTGTTTCCTAACTTATTATTTGATAGATAGATAGATAGATAGATAGATAGAGTGCTTTACCAAAAATCAGAAAAGAATACATATACATTATTACATACTTTATGCATAGAGAGACAACCATATGACTCATGACAGCTTCTCAAACACAAATGAGCGAATTAGTGCTTTCCTTTAATCACCACCTCCACCCCGACAGCTTCAAGCAAAATTAAACATGATCGGGTACCTTAGTTGGAGGTTTTCTGTAGTCCGCTATTCCCACCACATGTCAAGCAAGGTCTCCCATTCATTCGTAAATCCTTTTCCCCCTCCCTCTTCCTTCTCTTTTCTTCGTATCCCTCCTCCAAGCAACACGGGTAGCATTCAAAGCATCTCCTCCTTTTTATTTTATCCTGGTAATAGAAGACTGCCGGCAGCTTGAGCCGAAGTGGCAGCAGGAGCCAAGCTCTCCTTCTTTTTCTTCTTCTTCTTCTTTTTCTCCTTCTTCTTCTTGTTCTGTTTTTCTTCTGCTCGTACCTGGTACTCCACACATGCACCCGCCCGATGGCACATAAACGCACATAGGCAAGAGATGTGTCCTGCAGCTTCTTTTGCAAATACTCCAGTCGCGGTTTTATTTCTTAGCCGGCATTGGTTTTCAGGAAAGGGAGGGAGGGAGGGGGAGAATGACACCAAGCGTGGAGTCACATCTGTGAATGTGTTTGGATGTGAATAAAGTACCCTCTTAGCTAAAGCAGAGCCCACCCCCTTACAGACTGGGGTTTGCTAATGGCCTCTACCACTTAGGTGCAGGCAGGGAGGGAGTTAGCGGGAAAGAGCGCGAGCGCGAGCGCGCCCCCGCCTAGCAGCACGAAGACTGTCTAGTCAATGTCTTTTTATTTTTGCCCGGGTCCCTACGCCACAGTGGTACACGCCGCCTCTCAGGGAGTGAGCCAGTCGGTTGTGGGTCTAATCCAACACTGCTGTTTCTTACAAAAGCAATCTGATTGCCAGTATTAATCTCTCAATAACCCCTTATCCATTGTGAGCAGGAGAGGCTGCAGAGACAAAAGGAGCGTCTATCTTTCTATCTCTCTTTACCTCAGTCCTTGTCTGTTCTGTACGTTTCATTTTTTTCCCTTATGCTTTTTCCTCGGTATATTTTATGCCCCGTCACCGTTTTGCCTTGAATTCCTATTAAATAAAGGAGTGCAGGATAAAACAATCATTATGACAGGATAGGGGGGCGCACTGTATAGCGTCTGTTCCGTATAATGGCTGGCTGTGTGGAGTGTGCACGTTTTTCTCGTGTCTGCCAGGATTTTTCTCCCATACAAACACCGATCCATCCATTTTCTGACTTGCTTATCCAGGAAGCCTGAACCCTTCCTGGTAGCACTAGGAGCAAGGGAGGAACCAAGCTGGGGCAGACTTTCTATTCATTGCAACACCCACTGATACACACCCACACTCACATATGCAGAGCAAATTTGGAGTCACAAGGTACACTAACATGAACACCTTTGGGGTGTGGGTGGAAAACCAGAGTACCAGAAGGAAAATCTACAGAGACAGAAAGAGAATATGCAATCTCCACAAGTAAACTGTTGACGTTGAAACTGGCCAAATGTGAACATGTTAAGGTGGGTATGAGTGTGTGAGTATGCCCTGCCTTGGAATGGACCCAGTGATGCTTGTTGGGTGAAGCAGCTTTAGAAAATGAATGCATGGGTGGTTACTCCTAATGGTTCTATGAAGTGAGAAGAACAAATCAGAAATAAACCACATACTGTATCTTTAATGTAAGGGGAGGAATACATAGTCCTGAGGGAAAAGGAAAAAATAAGAGGGCGGCAAAAGTGGGCGAAAATATATCTGTAATAAAAGCATGTGCTTACCTACTTTAGCATTACGTCTATAGAAAATACAGAACTGACACTCTGCCCATGGACTGTTCCTACCTTATGCCTGATGCTTTCTGAGATAGGCTCAATCTTACTTCCCCTGAACACTGCTCAGAATAAAATGGGTTTGGAACATGGATGGATGAATGTATTATCACAGATCTCAGGAATATGGTTTCTCTACCTCCTAGACTTTCTGGAAGGCTGTTTAGAAAAAAAAACTTACTTATGCTAGCATTAATACTCCCTAGGGGGCGTCACTTTAAAGAAACAACTTTGGGGGACCCTTAGCTGACTATAAATGTAAATGAAAATACAAACAAACTAGAGAACTTAAGGTTTGTGCTCCATTGTTGGGCTGTACTTTTCAACTTCCATCCTCAATCTTAATTTTTTACATTAAAAGGAAACTGTGTCATAGACAGATTATGTGTGGAATTAGTAGCATGTAGTTTTCCATTGTATTGTAAGAATAAGCTCATTTTTAACTGAATGGTGTCATCTTCTTCTTTAACAAGGGTTCTAGATTTGTAGCAATGACAGATGACTCCTACTTAGCAGTTTACTAACAATCTTGACTCGACTCAAGTGCAGACGCAGCTCTCCATTAAGTTCCAGGGTTTAAGAAGGGTATGGGTAATTAGTTTATATTTCAAATTTAAGTTTTCTATTTTTCTATTTTTTAAGATGCTCTAATTTATTCTTACTTGCTTTTCTATTTATCTTTCTTATCTTTTTACTGTATTTTGTATAATCTGTGAAAGCGAACCAGGCTGACATTTCACTGCACATAACTGTGCATGTGACAAAAAACAATTAAAAATCTTGAACTTTCTGATTTTTTAATGGCTTATTTTACAGACATTTTATCAGCACTGGTGCTGGTCATACAATACATTGTGAATGCAGTGTCTGTGCCTCGATTCTTCATGTGAGTTTTACCGGAGGCTGTCTCCTTCCTTTGCCTCCCTTCAACACTGCTGCTACCCTGATCTTCCATTTCTATTTCCATGCGACTCCAAAGATCTTCTCTCTGCTGTTTTCATTCCTATGCATAGGTAGCTAGGGGACAGAAGTAGCACCATCTTTGCTCAATTTTTCCAACTATGTCAGTGGATCCATGACAGGATGCTTCCTAAGACTTGCCGATGGCCAGGTGCTTAGGCCAATGGATTTTAGGAGCAGAGCAGATCTCATAGGTTTTTCTGTTTCAGTGCTTGATTGTCTCTCTTATCTCTGTCACTCTCACAAACACACACACACACACACGTACACTGGAGGACATTTCAGGACTGCTCCACCCCTTTTGACAGCATCTCTCTCTCTGTAAGGTCCATCGCCCAAACAGAACACCACTTGACAGGTGGCTCAAAATTCAGAAGTTAAAGCCATGTGACAAACCCATCAGTAGGTATGGTATTCTCTGGATCTCGTGACCAGATCACGTATATAAGAAGCTGCCAAATAAAGTTCTATCAAATACTTTTGGAAGAGGGTAAGTTATCTGCAAAAGCGATTACTTCAAGTAAATGTGACACAGAGCAAACCTTGCTCACCAGTGGGATGTCTCTAATTGCCTTTTCCATTTTACAGCATGATAAACTCAGGTTAACCTTGATTTAATCAAGTTGGCTTTATTCAGACAGATTTTGACTTGCTCTAAAGGGTCATGGGACCCCCCTCTCCCCTGACCCCCAAAAAGTTTATTTCCATGAGAAATATTTTTGTTTTCCTTTCTTCCATTGGCAACAAGATAAGTCTTCTCTTATCACAATCCTTCTATTATTTACCATTGTGGTTTTACTGGAGCTGCATCCCATCTCCGCCTTTTCATCCTTTTTGATTGTCTTCCTTTGTACTTTTTCATAACATTCTTGTAGTAGTTTGTTTTCTTTTGTTAGATTCAACCATTTGAGGACTTGTAATCAATTACTTAAAGTCCTGTCAAATTACACAACTTACAGTTACAAAACTTTTCCAGTGATTTTCAGTTGTAAACTTCATTCATATCATCAGACGTGGTGCACTCATATGACGTCTGGTTGTATAGTCTGACATACTCAGCGACTCAGTCTAATTAGTCTGCAACTCACACTGACAAAATCAAACAGGTCTGAGTTTGTCTTAAAGTGTAGAGACCAGGGGCCTCATGCATAATGCTGTGCCTTGAATTCACACTAAAACAAAAAACAAATCCAGATGCATAAATCTGTGCATACGCCAACTTCCACATTCTTCTGCTACATAAATCCCGGTCAGCGTGAAAAGTCACGCACGTGCACGCGCCTGCTGCCACTCCTCAACTGCTCCCAGAATTTGAATATGCAAATCAATATAAATAGCCTTTAAGCTCAGCGTTCTGTGAAAAGACAATGACAAAAGCACGGGGGAAGACAGAAGAATTTCAGCGAATACCGAGTGGTGGCAAGGAAAAAACGTACTATTTGTGGTATAAACAACAAAAGAAAGTTGATCGAGTAACAGAGTGGCAGAGAAACTCGAAAGTTCAAGTTCAGAAAGTCGCAAAGTGTCAGAAATAAATAAGAAGTGGTCAGATATCAAAGTCGCGGTGAAAAGGCGAGTCGTAGCCCACCATCTGAGTGTCATATGGAAGTGTATTAGGGTACAGAGAAAAGAAAAACAAAATAAGGAAACAGTGAGAGATATTTCCACTTTAATTATGTACATGTACTATTTTGTCATCAAAGTAGAATGTCATGAACTTCATCTTAAAATCGTTTAATTTACTAGTTTCTCAAATACCATTGTAACTAAAGTAGCACGTTAAATGCTTCTTTCTATGTGTTCTTCAATGTGCTCTATGTGTGTGAATCACTACGTGCTTCCTAAACGGGCTTTCTCTTCCACCGACAAGACACAGAATCCATTACATTCGTGATATTACAGCTCTCTGAACAATTTAAATATTCAGATGTATACCTGATATCATGTTCATAATGATAGGAATTAAAGCATGTATTAAACATGGTGGTACAGTGATAGTGATGAGCTGGTGCCCTGTCCAGAGATTTTTCCTGCCTCCCGCAAGATGCTTGCTGCGCCGTGCGTGACCTTCGATGAAATAATTTATTGCAGCAGTACTGTCTCTCTCAAACGTACTAACCCCCAATTCCTGTCCTTCCTTTTCTTTCTCCAAGTAACCATCACCACACGACCAGCTCTGTAATAGATGCCAAGCTATCTGTAAGCTTAGAACGTTGATTCTTCAAAACGTTTATGAAACATTGAAATATCGTCATAGTACATGTTTTATTATTCCATCCATCTATCCATCCAGGGACACGCCAGTCCCAGCAAGCATACAGCGAGAGGCAGGAACAATCCTTGAACGAGGTGCCAGGTCGTCGCTAACGCTACACCACCGTGTCCTCATATTTTTAATTATTAACAATATACATTATTTTAATGAAGTATAAAACTTATCTGTATAATGTAATAAACATGCTTTACTGCATTTCATATTAAAAATGATATCAAGAGCTCCAAGAAGATAACACTTGGAAATCTAAATCGACTTAGAAGCCCGTCTTCATCATATGTAAATATGCGCTTTATAAAGTGACTCAGGTTGTGCAATATTATAACTGTATCGCAAGTTTACAGTGAGGTAATCGTACTTATAAGTACAAACATTTCTACAAGGAGCACTTGATGGACTGATTGAGTGCGTTTAGAGCACTTGGGATGAAACTGTTTCTGAACCGCGAGGTCCCTACAGGAAAAGCTCTGAAGCATTTGCTGTATGGGAACAGTTCAAATAGATTGTGCCCATGGCTGAGACAGCGTGTGCGAGATGCTGTACACCGATAATCCAATCAGCTGCTATACAGCTGTGATTCCACACTCAGAAACAATGGGTTAAATACTCAATAGTGCGCTGGGAATAACAACACAAAAGCAGTAATGGTATATAGAATACTTTGGCCATTTGGTGCACCATTATGTGGTTACGGGTTGATTACAATGAGATGCCTTAAACTAATAAACGATATGTAGTTAATTTCAGTGCATTTGATAAAGTTGCATCAGGGATATGAATCTAAAAACTAAAGGGAAACCACACAGGAACAGCAGCACTGCTTTGACGCGATGTGAGCATGGAAACGGGAGTATGCAACATTTTTGTGCATACGCACCATTTATACATGAGGCCCCAGCTCTGTATGTGAGAGGTGAGAACCAATGAGTGCTCTGCTGGAAGTACAAAGGATATAATGCAGCTACAAGGAATGAGGAACGCAGGAGCTTTGAACTTCACTGATGTGTCATGTTTTAATCCAATGTCACATTGCAGGACTTATAGTTAGAGGGGATGTCAAACTTGGCGACTGCTGATCTTGTCACTTGAGCATATCAAAGTCCACAACCAGAAACTGAAGGAGATTGGCAGCTTTCCAACACACTTACATTTCCAAAGTATCGCAACCCTTTTTTCTGATAGCCAATAATGTGCTGCCTGACAGAGTTCGTGCCTATGTGGAGGATTCACAACCACGACAAATAAGTTCTAGGGCCTTCTTTTCTCCATTCTGTCACTCTACATAAAACAAACAATCTCAGACAGATGAATCTCTCTTCTGTTTTTCTGGTCCATTTAAGCTTTAGTTTTAATTTGTGCACATTTAATGCTGAATGGGGCTCCCAAAACAACTAATGGAATTTAAAAGAAAAAATTAAAATTATGAGTTGATTTTTGAAGCACAGAGGATTCAGAAAGTATTTAGATCCCTTCACTTTCTGCACAATTGATTGTCTTGTACGTTTAATTTGAAATGGAACAATAGGCCCTTTATGACCATCAATCTACTCCCAACTACATACTGTATAATGAAAAAGTAAAAACAGAAAGCTTTTCAAATTTTTAAAAATAAGAACTGTAATCTGTCATTCATTTAAGTATTCATACCCTTAAGTCATTAGTTTGAAGAAGCCCATTTGGCAGAAATTACAGCTTTAAATCTTCTAAAGTAAGGCTCGACAAGCTTTGCACACCTGGAGCTGGCCAGTTTATCCCATTCTTCCCAGCAGTTCTTCTTAACCTCTGTTAAATCTGATAGGAAGAGCCTGTAAACTGCCATCTTCAGGTCTCCACATGGATGTTCTACGGGGTGTAAGTCTGGGCTTTGGCTGGTCCACTCAAGGATGATAAGACTCTTTTCATGAAGCCACCCAGTGTTTTCTGGGTTGTATGATTTGGGTCATTGCTGTAAGGTGATCTGTTGCCCCACGATGAGGCTGTGTGCTTTCTGGAGCAGGTTTTCTTCAAGGATCTCTCTATATTTGGCTGCAGTCATCTTTCCCTTATTGTGTCCAGTCTCCCTGTCTCTGCTGCTGAGCAGCACCTTATAGCATGATGCTGCCACTACCATACTTCACAGAAAGAATAGTATTAGCCAGGTGATAAGCAATGCCTGGTCTTTGCCAGACACAGTAATTGGAGTTCTGTCCAAAGAGTTCTGTCCATTTTTGTCTAATCAGACTAGGGGATCTTTTTTGGCATGTTTCCAGAGTCCTTTAAACACTGTGTGGTAAAATCCAAGTGAGAAGTGAGAAACACCTAATTGATGGAGCACTGATGAGATGGTTATCATTCCAACAGGTTCTCACATCTCAGCAGAGGACTTCTGAAGCTCTGTTAATGAGACCATAGAGTTCTTGGTCACTTTTCTGAGCAAAGTTCTTCTTGCCCAGTTACTATGGGAAGAGTTCCGGTGGTTCCAAATTTCTTCCATGCCTAAATTATTGATGCTGCTGTGTTGCAGGGAACACTCAACACTTTAGAAATGGTTGTACCCCCTTGCCCTTATGTACATCTTACCACAATTTGATCCTGAGGTCCACTGAGAGTTCCTTGGACCGCATAGTGTTTTGTCCTGACATGCAGTGTGAATTGTTTGACCTTCTCTACACAGGTGTGTGCCTTTCTAAATGATGTCCGATCAATTCAGATTGCCACAGGTGGACTCCAATGAAGTTCTAGAGACATCTCAAGGAGAATTAAGTCAAACAGGATGAGCCTAACCACAATGTGGAGTTCCCAAACAAAGGGTCTGAATACTTCAATGAAGAAGAAATCTCAGCTTTTGAGTTTTAATAATTTTGTAAACCCTTCCGAAAACATGTTTTCACTTTGTCATTAGGGGTTATTAAGTACAGGTTGACAGGCAAAAAAGGCAAATTTATCAATTAAAAATTAAATCTATAGGACAATAAAGTGTGCAGAAAGAGAACAGGTCTGAATACTTTCTAAATCCGCTGTATGGCTATTTATTCTTGTATTTCCTAACCTACTTGTCCTGTTTAGGTTCGTAATGGCCTGATGTCTTAACCTATCAACTTTGGAAGTAAGATAGAAACCAACCCTGGACAGAGTGATGCAAACCCACAGCTCACTGTTACCTGAGCATTATAGGAGTGTGCTGACTGTCCGTGTTCTATAGTTGTATAAATGATTGTTCAGAAAGCTTTTGCACGGTGCTTCTCATTAGAGTATTACCTATTTTGAATCTTAAATACTCTAATTTCAAGGTTGCAAAAAATAATAATTATTTGAAAATAAGACAAAATGTAGGCCTATGAATAATTAAAATCTAAATATTTTAAATACCAAATGGTTCAGATAGTGTCACCTCAGGCTACTTGATTAAATTTCACATGAAGACATCAGCTGTCTAACAGAAGCTGCCTAAAAAGCAGGGCTAACCATTTCACAGCTGCTCATAAATGAATGTAATATCTCCCAAACGTTTAAATAAACCTAGACAAGACAAAGGTTTAACCTGTAGACAGTCATAGGCTCACAGCGGCCAAATCATTTTCTTTAGTTTCAGCTGTTTTAAGTCAGACTTGATCATAATTCAGAACCCACCAGCACAGTGTTCCTGTACTTGATTGTGAGAAGTCTTCATAGTTCTAACACTGTAAGTGGCATGAGATTCTATTTAAGGCAAGCTTCCATGTCACCATGCATAAATAATAGAGAAACAAAGCATCAGTGATTGGAGCTGGCCATCTCAATCTCATAGGTGAGCAGAGTCAGCTTAAAGAAATCCTTGTTCTTGTTATCCTGGATGTCGATACCTGCACCCATGAAACAGTTACTTGGTAGTTATAGAGCTCAAAAGGCAAATAATCTATACTAATAAAAGGCAAAGCCCTCACTGACTGACTGACTGACT
>JANRMT010062803.1:2355930-2373946 GCA_026402145.1 Polypterus bichir lapradei | reverse complement strand
ACAAAACAATTACATTAACAATCATGTTACGTTATTTTTTAATTTTTCCTTTTCTTTTTCATACCTTCTTTAACACACTACTTCTCCGCTGCGAAGTGTGGGTATTCTGCTAGTAAATTAATATAGCGCGTTCCAAAAAGAATTAAAAATAATCTTCTCTATGTAATTAATAATTTCTATAAGAAATTATATTATCATATTTGTATGAAATAATATTTGTAAAAAGTGCAACATTGTGTAGAGGAAGAAGAAATTCCTTTCTGTTTAACTTTGGCTGTTACAATCAGCACTTACTGCTTTCCTGACAGTTACTGTTGATTTTCGCACCTATATAACAGGAGCCAATTTCTGTCTGTCCAGCCGTTATACTCCGTTGGATGTATTATGTACTTTACAATGAATGCAGTAAAACTGAATTGCTGTTTTAATTTCAACAGATGGCACATCACAAACATTAGCACTGCTGTTATGAATCTTATGCCAAGTGCCTTGTAATTGACAACTGACAAACTAGCACTTTAACTTTTAAAAGGAAAATCTAAATAGGAAGAAAAATATATACAGGAAATAAAAAGAATGATAGAGGGAGTATTCATCTCATTCAAGTTTTATTAAACATTCTGAATGTAACCTTAGTAGCCTATGGCAACATATGGAGGGGGAGTCAAGCTAAAGTTAGACAATGGGATTTATTAGAAAATGGAATGAACCTTAACAAAACTGATCATCTCATTTCTTAATGTGATCTCCACCCTTCTCAATGCACTTGTGCCACCTGCCTGGAAGTGCCTGAATTCTAGCAGAATAAAAGGTTTTTTTCTTATCCTTGCCACCACTCCTGCACCCGAGTGATGGTCGAACACTTCATGCCGAGGGGTACTACAGTCACTAGTGTAAGTTACTGTAACTTGCTGGAGACCAATGTGAAGCCTGCTATTTGATCCAAGCGGTGGGGACTGCTGTCTCACGGAGTCCTTTTGCTGCCCACCCACACACTGCTTAGAACACCAAGGCCTGTCTGAAGAACCTGAAGTCTGAGGTATTGCCATATCCTCCTTATTCGGCAGATTTGGCACTGTGTGATTTCCACCTTTATGGACCTCTAAAAAAACATCTGGGTGGTGGTCGATTCAAGACAGGTGACGACGTGCAGAAAGCGGTGCATGAGTGGCTGAGAGGACAAGACAAAACCTTTAATTCTGCTGGAATCCAGGCACTTCCAGGCAGGTGGCACAAGTGCATTGAGAAAGGTGGAGACTTCATTGAGAAATGACATTATAAGTTTTGTTAAGGATCATATAATTTTCTGATAAATCCCATTTTCAAACTTTAATTTGACTCCTCGTACGGACTCAAATGTAGATGGTATGGAGTTTTCAACTAATTTTCACCATCACAGTTTTCTCTAGCATCACTCTGGGATCAGGGGGACATTACCCCAGCTAATTTTAAAATAGAAGGAGTAATTGCCCCCATGTTCCCTCATAGTCAGTGTGTCAGACTGAGCATGGGGACTGCCTCATAGGTAAAGGTTCGGGTTGTTTCAATACAATGGAAAAAATTTAACTCAGTCTCTGATGTCACGTCTGGAACAAATGCCACAAGCCCCTCTTCTTCCAGTTTATGAGACATATAGCCAGCTCTACAACCGGTAGTTGGCTTTCATTATCATATGTAATTTAGTAAATGATGAAGCTCTCATCTAATGTATACTTCATGACCTTAGGAATGACACGATGAGTGGATTGACTCAACTAACTTTTCTTTATTTTTCATCAAGACATAAATCCATGCACTGATGGAACTCCAACTCTTTATTGTTGCCCCTTGTATTTTTACAAATTCTGCTTAGGAGTCACCTAGTGTTGTATTCTGCCACCATAAGGCACAGAAAGGGGAACAGGCTTAAAACACACACACACACACACAATCCGAATTTCCCTTATTTTTGGGCCCGATGGATTGGCCACACCCTACACCACAGACTCCAAGCTTCAAGCCCGCATGGGTCCAAGAATGAGGCTCATGCTTTTAAATAACAAAAATTGTCCACAAAAAGGATGGAAGGGAAACTGTGGACCTCTGGTCCCAAGGACAGCAAAAACAAAGATCCTTTTTATTTATGGATTTATTTACAGAAAATGGAATAACAAAAAATCAAGGCAGAAAAAGGCAGAAACCTAAAGCAAATGCATCCAATCAGAAGCCCAGTAACAGTACTGTTAGAGAGAAACCAGTATATCCAGACAAAGCCAAAAAAATCACAATACAGAAATTAAGAAACCAAACTTGAGCTTTGTGTTAAACATTAGCTGGTCAGGTGGTCCTGTCTCCTTTTTCTCTACATACAGGAGACAGGGCAGATAAACAGAACTAAAACATAGAAACTGACTATAAGACAGAACTGAAAAATAATGAATAAACAATGTAACATTCATCCATCCATTATCCAACCCACTATATCCTAACTACAGGGTCACGGGGGTCTGCTGGAGCCAATCCCAGCAAACACAGAGTGCAAGGCAGGAAACAAACCCCAGGCAGGGTGCCAGCCCATCGCAGGGCACACACACACACATCCACACACCAAACACACACTAGCGACAATTTAGAATCGCCAATGCACCTAACCTGCATGTCTTTGGACTGCACGCAGGGAGGACCTGGGAAAAGAACCCGGGTCTCCTAACTGCGAGGCAGCAGCTCTACCACTATCCCGTGCCACCCCCAATGTAACATCAAATAAATAAAACATAGAAAGAGCAAACTAATGATGGGCGATTTACGAATGATTTGTTCTTTTTGAATGACACTTTTCAATGAAACATATGAATCGATTCATGGGCACAAATAAACTGATTCAGTGGAGCTCAATTAGAGTGCTAAAGCACATTTGTGTTTTTCCCGCATGATGTTCTCAGAGTGGTTTGCTTCACTGATAGATGTTTAAAGCTCATGTGGAAGAACAGCCTGAATCATGAGTCTTTTGACTCATTTGATTTGCGAACAAATCACTACCGGAGAATCAGTCTTATGATTCTCGTTCATTTGATTCATGAATGAGTCAATGCCCAACAATAATTTTTATGATTCTCATTCATTTGATTTGTGAACGATTCACTACCCAGAATCAGTCTAATAATTCCCGTTCATTTGATTTGTGAGAGTCACTACCGAAGAACCATTCTAATGACTCTCATTCATTTGATTCACAAATGAATCATTATGAGTTGCACGTTTCTCATTCATTTGTGATTCTGTAATGAAATGTCTTTTTTTAATTATACATCTTAAATGTGCTATCATGATTTTAATGTGGAAACAGTCCAATGATATAAAATTATTTTCTTAAATAGAAATTATATATACATTACCATTTATACAGTATAATACATACATTTACATTTTTTACGCATTCATAGTATTTGATAACTTTGGGCCTGTGTAGGCTGCAGCCTACCAGTTGAGATTGGCAACAGCCTGCCTGGGTCCTGAGTCCTATTTTTAGGCAGGACAGGAAATGTCCTAGTCTGGTTTGTGGGTCTTTTTGGGGGCCTTTCACCCTTGTGACTACATTTATGTTACCTTATCACAAAAGTGAATACAAAAAATGTATTGGAGTGACTTGAAATGAAGTTTCAGTTTATCAACAGCAGACTATTGAATTATATATACAGTATTTTGAATAGCACATGATCAGTGAAAGTGAAAATAGTGCATTTTAAAAATAATTTGTTTCTTTATATTGTATCAGCCATCTTGCAATATAAAATACATGCTTTCTTTTTGCTGCTACCACTGATTTGTTTCTATTTTAGAGGCATATTTACATATTTTTGGACGTATTTTATTCAGATATGTATGTGTGCACAATGAGACTACAAAGGCCCCACAGCAACAAACAGTTGGGATTTCCGACTGAATGACTTTTGTTTAAAGAAACATGGGGCTGCACTTACTGCTGTACATGCATGTGTCCCTGTCAATACTAATGGTTTTGTCAGTTGAAACTTTAGTAATTGACAGTGTATTGACTACCTCCAGGAGTCTGTGTGTGTCCAAGCTGTTCCTAGTCTGCACACCCGTATAGATAACCTTACCTAAGTTTAAAGCTGGGGCACTGGCCATTTGCCTGCGGGGTGATGGACAGACTCACTTTGCTTAGGTTAGGGGAGCAACGATTTAAGGAAGTCAGATTTCAATTTAATTTTTTGGTTGGTGACTGTTTAGTCATCTTTGTTTGAGTGTCTTTATTTTCCTATTGAACTCTTTGTATGGCTTTTGTGTTTTGTGTAAGAGCTGCAAGACTGAAAGAAGTGTAAAAGATGAAAACCATTTTCCATCTAGGAAATTGGTAGTGCTCAAAAGCTGAGTAAGGATGAGTTAGTGAGAAAGAGCTTTCCTTTCATAAAGGAAGTAATTGCACGAAAATGCGGGCGATCAATCTGCAGAGTAGAGTGAGGTTGATTCCTGTGAGTAGAGCTAGCCAACTAAAGAACAACATGGTGGCTCAGCAATTGCCTGCCATATAGGAGCTGTAAGTTTACTCCTATGAGCCATTTTATTCAACTCCTAGGGCAGGAGGCTATAGCAGGGCATGCCTACATGTCACTTCATTTGAGTGGATTCAGCTTAGGGCTCTCTACATGGCAAAGTTTTGCTTATTGTAAGTTTCTGGATTTTTATTTCAATCAATGGTTGGTGGAACACACAGATACGGAGGGATAACTGTATATATTGTGACGTGTGAGTCGATGTCTTGCACCCCAAAGATGAGGCTGAGTCCCAGTACTTTAGCAAAAACAGCTTTATTCAACTTGAAACAGGTTATTTATTGTAGCGGGATCTACCATTCCATTATACACAGACACAGCAAACGGGCAGGGTCGGGGGCCAGGTCAGTGGCCAAGTTATAATGTTTCCTGGCATCACCCATTGGGCGACCGGCATTCTGCTTGTAGTTGTTTCTGTGAATCTGCGAACCTGCAGTTGCCTCGGCAATGGACAAGCAACCCTCAACAGATGCAGCAGTTGCATTTCTGTGTGTCGTCCCATTAGGGATGTTCTCAAAAGAGACAATCATGTTCTATGTTTTGTCCCATTGAGTAGGGTCTCAAAAGGCCTTACAATATAAGTGTGTTAATATATGCAGTATTATATACTCTATGTGTTGTAATGCATGCCTATTTAACATCCCATTAAAAAGATAGGGGGCGCTGCCACTAACAATGTCATCTTCTTTCCCCACAGTGTTGAGAAGCTGACTGAGGAAGGCACTTAATCCCACCCCTTCCAATCTTGCTGCCATAAAATACCAGGCATCCCACCAGACGGAGCTCTTGTGCACTTTTTCTGACAAACCTGCTGAAGGGACAAACGCTTACCAGTGTCTTTTGTTTTACTTTTGTTTGAATTTCTGTCTCCTGACAATAAATAGGACAACCCAGTTGGCGCCCCAAAATTTCCTTGCTGTTTCTGAAGCCATCATTACGGCCACAGTGTGTGTATGTGTACATTGAAACCCATGATAATGAAGTTGTGGGCCAACAGCCTTAATCGCTGCATCACCATGCTATCATTTATTTCAACAGAGTGTAATAAGAGCATTCACATTTTCTTAATAATAATAAGTTAAAAACCAAATAATGGAAAAAAAATTGTCAAATTAAAGGATAGGTTGATTTGTATTTTGGAAAGCCATAATGGATTTGAACCTTTGAGCACCTTACACTTTTCTATTTCTTTCTTTCTCTGGGATCATAGTGGCATATATTTGATGATGCCAATTGAAATTTGAAATATTTTTCCACCCTCAAATTTCTATATAATGTATTTTACTTTCAAAAGAAAAAACTTTGTAAAGTGCATAGTTCACTTAAAGTTAGAAGAGAACAAACAAAGGCTGAAATGCTTCTAATTGCGCTCATATTGATGAATTACTAAGTAAATATTGAGGAAGAATTACTATAATTAAAAAGCAATTAAATTTAATTACTAGATGGTTTATTGGGTAAATGAAGGTTAATAGTACTGCAATAATATCAAATCTGCTCTTTGTTCCATTTCTAGCTTTCATTGTTGCTCCAGCAGTTGAGATTGACATTGCAACTACTGCGTTGCACAATGCGACATACCATTATTATTAAATACCTTGTACTGTAATGATGTGGTGAAAAATTGCAAGGGGATCTCCTTTATGTTCTCCTTTTGTGCCCATTGTAGGAAGGATTGGAACCAGCAAAGATAATCAGAATGAATTAATGAATTAATGAACGAAGACACAAATGAGCTGAGTTAGTTCTAGTGCCTAGAAGTCTTCTACAGGTCATGCTCTCCTTTGGATCTGCACTTGTTTGACGAGGTTTACTGTAGTCAGCGTCTTGTAGCTTCACCAGCAACAAGTTTGAGGAGGAAGTACAAAGTATCCTGGCGGCATCAGGTGCAAGGCTGAAACCAGCCACGAATGGGATGCTAGTCCATTGCAGTAATTACTCATGTACACCTCCATAAGGGGTCAGTTTGGAGGTATGTGTTAACCAACAC
Organism: Polypterus bichir lapradei; assembly: GCA_026402145.1. Taxonomy (NCBI): domain Eukaryota; kingdom Metazoa; phylum Chordata; class Cladistia; order Polypteriformes; family Polypteridae; genus Polypterus; species Polypterus bichir. Next base: position 2,367,403 of record JANRMT010062803.1, on the reverse strand, counting down.
ACAAGTGTTTGGTGTTTGGAAGGATAACTGGAGTACCTAGAAAACACAAAGCTCAAACATGGGGAGAAACTATAAAATCCTCAACACACAAGGATTCATAGTCAGGGTGGGTCTGGGTCTTTGAGGTAACAGCACTGCCACACTCATTTTATAAATACTCCTTTTTGCAGATCACAGAGTTTATTTTGAGGGGTAACCAGTTAATTGTACTGAAACTTCATTAAATTTGAAATTAATAGTCTACGGTCAATAAAGTCATGACCCTTAGGCTACATTTATTTTCAGCAGCCTTAGAATAAATTGACAAATGATCCGACCTTAATAACTTAGTTAGGCTACATATCAATTTAAAGCAAAGAGATGAGATTGAACTCCCACAGGTCACTCTGTGTCATAATGTGACTCACATGCCAAAGGAAATGCACGTCTCCATGTACCGTGACCAGGAGGATGGGTGTGTTCAGTCCACCAATAAGCGGATTAAAATTGACAAGGAACATTATTCATGTTTAATTGTCTCATTGATTAGTAATACGTTTTAAGGGAAACCCATCAGAAGATTCCTACATTTTTTAAGCTGTTAAAAACCTCTTCCTAGTCATAGTAGAACTAATCAAAGATGGCAGTTTTTTTGCAGTATGTATAGAATTGTGAGAAATGTTTGAGATGCTATACGTGTTTGACCCCCATTGGCGATTTCACTCATAAATGGTAAAAGTCACATAGTGGAAGACCTTAGATAGATAGATAGATAGATAGATAGATAGATAGATAGATAGATAGATAGATAGATAGATAGATAGGGAAATTTGGCATGTTACAGAAGTTCATTAAATAAATTAAAAAATAAATAGACAAATAAATATACATTTGCTAGCCCTGGTACCTATAAAGAAGACCTAGAAGATAGGTAATAGAGTAATTTGCTATCTCTTGTCCTATGTGTACTTTCAGCGTCTTTCCTCAGTATTCGAAAGGGTCCTTTCATCAGATTGGCCAGTCCAGCTCTGAAATGGCCAGTAAGGGGGTGGCAGCTTGCTGGCTGAGGTCTCCGGGACTCTGAACAAATGTGAATCCTCATCCAGTATGTGATATAATCTGCTCTTGCATTTTTCTTTGTACTTGTACTATTATTACTAGTATGCTATTTTATTGTATTCCTGAGGTGGCAATGATAGACTGGCAATCCAGATCCGTGAAGAGGATTACTTGAGTTCTGTTTTGTGCACTATATTGTATTTATCTCATTTTTTTATACCCATTGCATGCCCAACTTACCTCGAAAGGGGTCTTTCTCTCAATTGCCTTTTCCAAGATTTCTTCCATTTTGTTTCCCTACAAGGGTTGTTTTGGAAGTTTTTTCTTGTCTTCTTAGAGAGTCATGGTTGGGTGGCTTTAAAAAAAACAGGGCCTGTTAAAGCCCTTTGAGGCACTCCTTGTGTGATTTTGGGCTATGCAAAAAAGAAGCTTTTGTTGTTGTTATTGTGTGTATGTGAACTTTTCTTCATCGGCACTACCATTCTTGAGCATGTTTCCATAAAGCCTGCTTCTCAGACTCGGTTATTATTTTCGAGGCAACTTTCTCATTTCCAGTCTGGTTTAATACTTTCCGTTTTTGAAGGCGATTCTCTCAGTGGCCGCCTTTACTTATCCTCATGTGTCTCAACACTCGCACTTTGTCTATCGTCGTATCACCAAAGCCAAACTGAGAAATCACACCAAAGCCATACTAACCAACCAGATTGCTTTGAGGGACTGGGCACATAGACCTTACTGTTTAATTATATAGTAGGTACAGTATACACACACTATGATCTGAACACACACCAAAACTTCAGACTTGGCAGTTACAGTCCCAACAAGGCATTATGGAGGTGCATCGCTGAAAGAGGCCCCATAGCGTTTCTTGACATACTTCTACTGAATGATTCATTGGCTGACAGTCCTCAGTGTTAGTGTATCACAGAGAGGATGTGCAGCACTCTTTATATTGGCACTCAGTTTTGTTTCCATTCTCTAGTTTATTCATCTTTACAACAGTTTATTGACTGTAAATGGATTATCAACAGTGGGCTGTCAGCATAAGTTACAGGCAGACTTCACTGGGACGACTTTGTTTTGTTGTGGTAGTTGAAGAAGAGACCCTTCATAGAGATTTCTTGGGAGACACACTTTTTACTTTTGATTTGATAGAGGAGACAATGCGGGCTGACATAAAATTTCTAATACAACATTTAAGGTAAAGATGATCAACAAGAGACAATCCCTTTACAACAACAACAATGATGGCCAAGCTGGACAAGAAAATAAAACTACAGTTGACAGAACATGGGAGAAAATAAACCTGTTGGGTTCCAAGGCCAAAAGACCACCCAACTCCCTTTGGCACTCTACAGTCCATGAATTTGTCAGCATTTTGTCCAGTAAGTCTACATTTGCACTACTGGATTAAAATTAAAAAGAAAAAATGTAAATTAGTTTATGGTGTACAATTGATCTGTAAACTTTATGACCTAAAACACATATGTTTGAACAGCTCTTTAAAATTCTCAGGATAATTCCACATCATTCCATGCAGAATTAAAAGGCTTTCATAGTTTATAATACGTTGCAATCATTACTCTTGTCTACATGGAGTGGCCACATAATTAGGTTCATCCATCCTTCACAAATATTCAATGGCTCAATCAGCAACACCAACACACATGTAGGCAATTTAGAGTTGACCCTCATTATATGTCATTAATATTATCCTAAATACTGAGACTTTGAGCAAAATGATGTGGGTTATTTTTCTGTATGATATGATGTGTAAGTTATTAATTGTTCAGAATACAAATTTTCTAAACAAAATTTTCAAAATAGAGAAAATTGCTTATTGAGACACAGCTAATGCATATCTGATTGCAAAATAATAAAAAAAAAAAAAACTAAACTGATGCAGTGTTCATCTGAAACTTGGCATTATAAATGATAGGCACACAAAAAATTCACAACAGGCTTTTCTTCCAAAACTAGGAATGAAGCCTTTAATAAGATCTACAAAGCACAAAATAAGCATTGCAACAAACTCGAGAAGCAGGCTTTGCAGTCTGCATAGAACAAAAGAGCCGAACATATAAACTCACAAGGCTATCTGAAAGACATTTTCTTACAAAAAATAAGTATTTTATTATTTAAAAGTAAAAACAAAATTCAGAATAGGAGCCAAATAACAAAAGTGGAAAAACTAATGCCTCACTAATGATGCTAAGATCTTTCAATAATTAAATAGAGCTGAGTGTGTTCATTATACAAAACACATGAAACATCACAAGAATTGATGAAAGACATCACAAAGGTTTAGGACAGCCACCCATATATTGCGCCCTGGCTGCAAAATGGGTAAATAGATTGTGAGATGTTCACAGGTCTGAGTCCAAACAGAACTGACTTAAGGTTGCAAAATTGCAGCTTTAATGGCTGTGACAGGAAGCGACATCATCAGTGTTGGCCGGAAGTGATGTCATTAGTGGGACCGGAACTGGAAGTGACTTCATCAGTGGGGGCGGAACCATTCAGGATTTCCTGTGGATGGTCTGCAGAGGATTAAGAGAGACAATTAGTGCACCTCGCCACCCCCTGGTCTGACGTGGAACTACTATTATCCAGGCCCTTAGCTGCCTCCGAATTGCATGTGTGTGACAAACATAAGATGCACAAATAAATATATAATCAACATAATGCAATAACTATTCACATAGAAAACAAATATTCACAGAAAGAAAGCAAAAAAATCTTAAACATAACAAAGGGATATGCACAGGAATATTATATGCTAACTAGGGGGTTCCCCCCACTGGCTTCGCTCACCAACCCCCATGCTCGCTTCGCTCGCCAGCCACTTCGCATCTCTGCCACTTGTGTTGTGAAGAGGGGGTCTGAACGCATCCCAAGGAGATGTGGTCGCTTCTCCGAAAACCCCTCTTAAACAGTGATGCAATTGGAAACAACTACTGTTTTTTTACCTCCTCTTTGCTCGATGAGCTACTGGTTTGCTGCTGCTGTGCTGTGTGATCTGCATCTCGCACGGTGCTTCAAACATTTAAAAGCCTGTACGGCATCTTTTGTACTGCTTGTGTTTTATTTTCGGCCCCGGGCGTGGTTAAATCCTTTGGCACAAAGTCCCGTCTCGCGAGAAGTGAGTTCTTGATATTTTTTAGTTTCTAATTTAAAAACGGAATAAGAATCTGAAAATCTAACAACATTACATTAAATGTTGATAAATAGTGAAAAGAATGATACCAAAAATATATATGTAGGTTTTAAAATAAGCCTGATTTAAAGCATGACATTAAAAATGTAATTGTTGCACTTTTAGGCTTAGGATTTTATATATATAGAGTAGATTAAATTAAACATAAGCTGTTTGTCAGTCATGCAAATATGGCTGGACCCATTTAAATGAAACTTGGCATGTGCATTGCCATTGGTCCGGCTTAAATATTGACTATATGGAATATCAGAGAGAATTTATAATGGAGCAGAGTAACCTAAGAGCCAGTGTGGATGCTGGGACTACAATTCCAGTCAGGCAGCAGGAGAGCACTGGGGCTGATGGGAGAACACCATTTTCAGTGCACAAAAAGTTTTGTATCAACCAAAGCGGGATCTCATATTAGACCATAGGTACAGCATTTTCTTCTCAACTAGTCTGGATAACAGTTTTATTGTCTCCCTGAATTACAGCTTTTGTCTAGGGTACATCATTTTGTCTTACCATGGGTTGTGTTTAGCCATTTTGAATTTCCAAAAGTGAAATATATACATCGAAAAATTATGTATGATGTTTCCAAACATTTAAAGACCAATATTCCCTTCTTTCAACCCTGCAAAAAATGTTTAAAAGTCCAAAACTCCTTTTTAAAATATGTATTGCAGTTGTGAATTTGTACATAAAGTAAAGTTTATCATCAATTCCACAAAACTGTGAAAGAAAACTTGGCTCACCACTGTCATTATTATTTTGTGATCTTGTATTACATAAGGAACAGAGTAAGATATGGGCATCCACACAAGGCACAGTGGTGGAGCGCTCCATGGTGGTCAAACATGCAGTAAGGAATCTGTGAAAACTGCCAACATAGGACGATATGTCTGAAATCAGTTGATGACACTACAATTTTCATCAAAGTAAGACCTTACATTTTAGAAAAAATACACCTGCATAGCATTACTAAATGCGATAGAGATAAGCCATGATGAAACAGAATGAAACAGGATTTTATAGCACGTCATGAGTCATTGTTCAATATGTGGTAAAAGGGAATGGCTGAGGACAATGTTAGTAACCTTTGCTGTTTCTTGATGGTTGACATTTATTCAAATACATTTTATGATGAGGCACTTATAATTTTAACCTTTGATGCCAATACAGTGTTGTGATTTGTAGCAATTTTAAATCAATTTCAAATTGATTACCTTTGAATTATCTTTCTAGTGGTAACATCTAGCAGGGTCCAGTTGTACCAATGGATATCACATTTGTTAAATTCAAGGGAAGAAATAGTAGGACTAAAACTGAAATAGTTCTAACCATGGCAAGAGTGTGGAGTAACAACTCTAATTGGATTCTCTGAAATGCCATTGTCACAGGTATATTAAAAATCAGGTTCTTTCCAGAAAAAATTAAATGAACACAGGGGCAGATCTACCATCATGGTGTTCTGGGTGTGAGCCCAGGGGCCTTTAATGGGAAGCGGCTTTTTCATCTTCCACTCCGTACCCACCCCACTTCCTAGGTCGATGCAACAATAGAGTGTCCATGCACTGAACCCACCAAGGAAAAACTACCTACTCACCAATCAACAAAATGATCCAGCGTATATGCACGGTGAAATCACCAATGATGAACCCCCATCCCCACTTAACAAAAAGAATGAGTGTACACACACTCCAAAATCAGCAATGTGCTCCCCCCCTTATCAGCTCAGTGATATAATCGCTGTACCCTCACTCGACAACATGTAAAAAATCAAGAATGGGGACATCCGCGCAGCAAGAAAAGAATGGGTGTCCACACCCTGTAAGATTAACTGTCTGGTATAGAGCACTAGTTATGAAATCATCTAGAGGTCTGTGGGGGTCTTAATCTGTCCTTAAGTGAATATTGACCACGTGACCCAAATGAAAGCATTGATGAAAAGGACTGACAGAGATAGCCCTGATGGCGCAGTGCTCCTACCATTTATAGCATCCTTCCTCAGTAATTCTCAGTATTGTTACTCTTTAGTTGAACAGTCCTTTCCTCATTGTTTTATGAGAAGGATGAACAGTTTCTGCTACTTCTTTTAAAATGCAATCATCCACATTAATAAATGTATAAGTGTCTGTGTGTCTGGTGTAATAAATAAGTCAAAGCAAACAACTCAAAAAGTGTTGGGGAATGGCCCCGTATATTGCTTGACAGCAAAGTTGGTCCAAATAAATGAAAAAAACATCCAAATATCAGACAAAAACAAGAGGTGATCTGGTGGCTTTTATAGGGAAAACAAAATGGCTGCAGGAAATGATGAAAAGGGAAATGACGTCATCAGAGGGGGGCCGGAAGTGACATCATCAATGAGGGACCGGAAGTGACGTCATCAGTGAGGGACCGGAAGTGACGTCATTAGTGAGGGACCGGAAGTGATGTCATCACTAGGAGCTGGAAGTGACATCACCGATGAGTGACCGGAAGTGACGTCATCGCCAGGAGCCGGAAGTGACGTCATCAATGAGGGACCGGAAGTGATGTCATCTGCAGGACCTGGAAGTGAAGTGACTAATGAAGTGGTGGATGTTCCATTCTCTGAATTACTGTTTGTATTGTGAGTATTTTCAATCGTCTTCTTTAGTTCTATAAGGTCAGAGAGAGAGGCATTAGTACCATGAAACAAACCCCTATCATTTGTTATTTCGCTCACCTTAGGACTTGTTGACTGCTTCCTAAGCGCGCATGTGTGACACTGGCTGGTTGCTATGTCTTTGACATTCCAATAGATGGTGCACCACAAACACTAACACTGCTTTTATGAATCCCATACCAAATGACGTGTAACAGAAACGTGTGTTATATGATGTACTACAAATGTTAACCCTGAGGTCTACGTTAATTACTTACATTTCAAGCAGTCTTAGCTAGTTGTAATATAAATGGATAAGAACTGTCATGTACTTTGTAGGCAAAAATTTAAAATGTGAGGTAATTCAAGCAGTGTTTTCACAAAGGTGGAAGCAGTCACTAGTCATTGGTTCCTGTTTACAGTTCTAAGATGATTTTAGTGCATTTAGTTACAAGTTAAGCCTGCTGCTAACATTTTTGTCTATGGTTTAACATAGGCACTCAATTTAGTTCCAGAACAGTAACCAGGTTTCATTTTCATTGTTTGGATTAGTGTTGCTCACATATTGTTTCTAGCATAAAGCTAATCTCAAACAGAGTTTCAGTAATCATATGAGTTATTTCTTGTCAATTTCTTGTTTGATTCACCAGATACTGTATAATGATACATGAAACATGTTAACATATGGAGGGGACTTACAGGCACTCGAACATCTTACCAAGGAGATGAGGATTAGTCAAGACAGATGTTTCCTTATATTAGATAAAGTGTAATGTTTACAACCGATTTGTGTACTCAGACAGAGGCTTTCAAATTAGACTTCACATTTCCAGGTTTTTTAAAGATTTATAATAAATCCACAGTATAAAACATAACAGACTGTGCAGCCTGCATTGTGACTATACATGTATATCTGTATACAGTATGTAAATATGACATCTAGTCGACAGCAGTGTATTCACACTGTAGCCTATTTGACAATATTTTGCTGCTATTTTTTTTGAAAGCCTGCACCTTCAAATGAACAAACTCGGTTGTAACTCACAATACATTAGAAACAGCCCAGCAGGAAGCACAGTTACTGCATTTGTGCCAAAGTGTATTTACAGAAAGGAACCATTCTTTAAAGAACTAAAGAGGGAATTCTGCAGGCAGTGTGGCTTTGTTTGTAACGAAAACTCCATCTCTACCTCAATGTGTGGTCGTGAGCAGAGACATACTTCTACCCTGAATCAGCCCAAATGTTAATAAACACTATTTTTGTCTCTAAAAACATTTAGTGACTTATACTTTCAGGGCACAGTAAAATAGATAGTTAAGAAAAGAGCTACTGTATATAATGCATAGAGAGATGTGAAATATTGGCAAGGAATGATCTAGCCACCCATCCACAATGATTAATGATGGGAGCTTGAGGAACACTTAAAGAATCCAATCACAGGGAGAGCAACTATTGATGAAAGGACAAACCAACTGAAGAATTGTCTATCAGGCTTTCTGAGTGGTCGCCTGCTTGCTGTGGTGTAGAAAGAAGTACAAAGCAGTACAATGGTCATTTATACACAGACAGCACTATGAGCCAATGTGGTGTTGCAGATCAGGCTGAGCTAAAAAAAAAGTATTAGAGAGAGAGAGAGGGGGAGAGAGAGAGAGAGAGAGAGAGGGAGCATATGCTGATTACAGCGTGTAGCCCCACCACCACACAGCGGTGCCAATCCTGCCGCCAACCCCCAAGTTTTCCCTGCAAGTTGGAGGTATTAGACCAATGATTCTCAATGTGGGGTGCATGTCCCACTAGGGGGCAATTTGATTTTTTAGGGGGGCAGTTTGAGAATCTAGGTATGTTAAACAATTTATAAAATTAAAAAACAGAAATTTACTGTTAAAAATGATAGAAAAAGTAAACAAATAATTTTTATTTTTTACAGAGGCATTTATATACAGTATTTATATAAACATAGAAGGGATGGTGAAAAACCCTTTGATTTATGATTTTACAATTGGCTTGGGTTTTTCTACTTAGAAATCATTTTTGCCATTAAAATAATATGAATTGTAACGATGATTATAACATTTTGCAATATAACAAAAATATAAAATGATCAAAATATTAAAGAAAAAGCTGTCATTAAAGTTATTTTATATTTATGGATATCACGTCTCTTATATGTTTTCAAAACTGTATTTGTTGTATTTTCATATTACTTCATATTATATTATTTTTTTTTAACAATTTCTTAGTGATTTCTTTGTCATTACTTCAACTATCCTTTCCCTCTTTTGTTTCCATGTTCTTTGGAAGCTTGTTTAGACCAAATTAATGACATTATGGACTTCCTCCACGTGAGTAGGAGTTCACTTTTTGAATAGGTAATAATAAGAATAAGGTATATGTTACAGTGGAGGACATCATGATTTTAGAAAGGCCTAGGTGGGGCATGGCCAAAAAAAGGTTTGGAAACACTGTATTAGACAAAGGGTATAAAAATACTTTGCAATTTGTAATGTCACCAATCCATCTTTCCATTATCAAATCTGCAGTATTTAATGAAGGGTCTAGTGGGCTGTGGCCTATTTTGAAAGAACTGGGCAAAAGGCAAAAATCAGTCCTAGTTGAGGTGGCCATCCCAAAATTGGGAGTGTGATCCTCTCGACTTTCTTATATACTGAGACAAAGGAAAAGGTCATCAGAGCCACTTCCACTTGCACCATGTTTCTCAAATATCATATCTCTTTGTTTCTCGTCATAACTAATTGATAATATTGATATACAATCATTTATCTATATTTATAATCACACTTGATGTTTTTGCACTCAGGGAGGTCAAAAAACGGTGGTGGAAGTTTTTCATGATTACATATGCATTACTAGATTATGTGCAACATAAAAAGAGTTATAGTCACCTAAAAAAACATAGAAAAGTGTGTTAGTATTATATAATATTTGTTGAAATAAGTTGCTATAGGAAAAACTGCATTTAGCTACATTTAATTATGATAATGATGGTGGAAATAAAAAAAAAAGATAAAATTAAATGTATTACCAGGAACATGATGGGGAAGTAGCAGGTTATTGTTCCCATTACATCTTTGAATTTACATGGCATGTTCAATGTTTATATGTTATTGTTAAACTGATGATGTATAAATTTAAAATAGAATTAATAATAGTTATTGACAGAATATGCATAATATTGAATATAGTTTTGAATATCATGTACACATTTATATTTCCATTATACAAAAAATTCAGATGGTTGTTTAAATAAAATACTACTACTAATAATTTTTTCTCAAATTTCATATCTGTTTGCTTTTTGTCATTATAAATATATATACAAAATTTGAATCATCTATCTGTAATTATAACCATGGTTTACTTGAAAAAACGCAAAAGTATTCAGTTAAAGTACCACTTCTGGTTGCCAGAAGTGGCCCAAAAGTTGATAGGATTCCTTATTTTTGATATAAAGCAGGTATACAAAATCTCATTGACTGAGGTCAAAGCATTTTCAAGTTATCGTGTTTACACATAGACAGATACACAGACACAAAGATACACAGACAGACATAATTTCAAAAATGGTATTTTTGGACTCCGAGAGGCCTAAAATGTCAAGATTCATCAAAATCTTGAGAATGAATTTTTATCTATACTATGTACACGAGAAAGTAAAAAAAAATCCAAAGGTTTCATATCTGTATGTCTAAATTTAAACACAAATATTACAAAGATCAAATGCTTTGTTTTATTGTCTCTTGTCTCTCCCATCTAGCAGTGGAGCTAGATGGACAGGGCCAAAAGCAAACAGTAATAAGCATCAGTAGTACGGAGAGACACCCTGATGGGCAAAGAATGAAGAATATAGCACGAGAAAAGGAAAAGAATCAATTGCAGAAATGTAAGTCAGGAGGCAAGCAAAGATCAAAAATCTGATCGAAAAACCAGGAGACAAGCAACAAAAATCGACAGTCGAAAGGAGAGCAAAACTTTGTTACTAAAGTGCAACGAAATCTTACCAAAATGCGGCAAGCACCAGTAAACAAAAGTGACAAAACAAAAAATATATATATTTTTTTATATAGCATAATAAATTAGATTCAAAAACCTAATTATGGAGAGATACATCCACCCAGGAAAAACTGCATGAAAACACCAAAGTAAATTAAATATGAAACGCCAATATACTGTAACACACCCAGCATGAGAAATCATTAACTTGTGGGGGAATTTCCACACTTTGTACTAAAATATATGAATTACAAATTTAAAGCATTTGTGGTGATAGGATTTTAGAGTAAGAAAGACAACATGGATGCAGTAAATGACAATGGCTAGTATAAAGGTATCATAGAAATTCTAGAGGTAGAGAACAATAGCAAGTGTATTAGTGTTCAAAGATACTGTGCTGAAAAATAAAATTAGAGTGGCTTTGCTGGAGTTACTCTGAATAAGTCAATCTCAAAATGTTTTCATATATATGAGGTGTGATCCAAAATATCTACAACGTAATTCTGCATCCCATCTCTTGACTGTGGCATATAAAAGCCTTTTCTGGTACACATTGACTAGGTGAGAAGGTGTGACAGAAATTCCATGAGAACACTAC